>JASAMX010023151.1:0-10860 GCA_030248175.1 Microlaimidae sp. YZB2_3 | reverse complement strand
TAATTCTACATTTTAAATTTTCACGCTTTGTTGTGAATTTTGCATCATTCATATTGACAATTTTAAGCGTGCACTACTGGTCATTCGATTAAAATTTTTATGTCAATTTAAAAATATTTACAAAAAATACATTAACAACTGTTTTTAGTCTATTTACAGACATTTCTTTTCTGTGCTGAAGTGATGTTTTTCAAGAAATGTTCTTGCGAAGTAATATATTTCGTTAAATTCATCCTTTCACCCTGTGGCGTTTCCAGGTAAACGGCTGTATATCCCCCTTTAATGAAACTCCGGCGAAGCCGGATTTTTTGTAAAAGGGGTTACCCTGTATGTTTTTTGAATATTGGGAAAGAAAATTTTTTCTACAATATTAATACCAAAACTCTCCTGATGCCTTCCAAAAGCATATTAATAGTCAAAAAATCAAATTTTCCCCGCTTCGTGGGTAGTTTAAATTACCAATTTATCTTAGTTTTCGATTTCAAATCGATTATGCTGTTCAATAGTTAAGGCTTACATGTTAAATAAAACTTTCTATGAACACTATTAACCTTTGTATTGACGTTTTAAACACAAGTTTTAAATGTAAAGGGATAAAAAACCTTAAATTTTGTAATAAAAAAGAATCATCTGGAATTAAAATTTCAGATGTATTTTAGCGCCTCAAATAAAAAATTTTCTCCCCGAGGGCATTCTGTCCCCCTGCACCCCCTGACAAGGAGCTCTACCCCTCACCCCTCTGGGGGGCCCTCGCCCCCAGAACCTTCATTTCTGGGGCTGCCGCCCCCTAGACCCCTCTTCAGGCTTAGTATTTACCCCCTCAGACAGCCCCCCCCAAATGAAATCCTGGGCACGCCACTGCTTTCACCGTATAAATGTAATAATGTTCTTCAGACTTTCGATTTTTGGTGTTCAAAAACACCAACATTCCTCACCAAAACCAAACAAGCTGCTCTGTTAAGATGAAACATATAGATTTTAAGCCTTTTAATAGTTTTAGTGAAAAGTGCTCAAAAGACTCGAGCTTTAGAATACGATGTCTTGGAGCTCGGATTATTGGTCAAAATTTTATAAAAGCTTTAAATGTATGTTGTGTTTTAATAGATGTTGGTGCAAACTAAGTGATAAAACATTTTTTGTTTGTTTTTTTTTAAATCTTAAAAAATCCTAATAAAACATTTAAAAAATTTAACATGTTTTGTCTATTTCAACAAAAAAAATGTCGTAATAGAAAACACAAAACAATAGTGATGGTGAAAGAAGATTTCGGAAAAAAACATAGTTAAAATGCTTAAAGGTGATGCTTAATCATTTAGATATAATATAAACAATATAAAAATAATAAAAATGATTTGAACAAAACTGTTTTAAATTCTTACCTAGAACCTATAATTCCTTATTCCTATAAAAACGTTACTGTCGTACGTAAAATGGGACTGCGCGCATATGAGGCTAAAATTTCATCTAATTTAAATTAGTTATAATGAGTCAAAATCGTATAAAATACACGTAACTAAAAAAAGTAATAATATAATGATATTAAGAAAATCTACAAATTTCAATAGGAGTATTTTTGTACGGGTGTACAAAAATACTCGTAATGACTTTTGTCAATACGAGTATTTTTTTACATCCGTACAAAAATGTATAGTGTTCAAAGTGTACAAAAAGTATTTTTTTTAGTCGACTTCAGTTTGAATATGAGGAGTTAAAACTTTTTTTTAAATATAACACAAAAGAAATATAAAACAGGTAAAATCATTTTAAAAGAAAGAAAATATATTTTTTCAACACAATTTTATTAAATTTTAGTCTAAATTTGAAATCTAACAATATCTTCTTTGTGAGTTAACAAATCAAGTGTAAAATATTTTTTCCAACCATTTGTCGCAATTTCCAGATCTATTATTATGAGAGTTATTAACACAAATCTTTATTTACACAATAAAGTTTCAAGTTGCGACTTGTTTTGAAAACAACCCCTTCACGATTGATTTGATGTTAACTGAGAAAACCCAAATAAAATATTATATATTTTTAGATCTAAATATAAATAAATTGTGTTCTCAGAAGTCAACATTTGTTGATTTGAGACACATAGGGCTTGGAAAAAACCTTGGAGTTTTAAAAATGGGAGTTTTAAACCGTAAATTAAGAAAACGTAG
This sequence comes from Microlaimidae sp. YZB2_3, assembly GCA_030248175.1. NCBI lineage: Eukaryota > Metazoa > Nematoda > Chromadorea > Desmodorida > Microlaimidae > Microlaimidae sp. YZB2_3. Next base: position 8,695 of record JASAMX010023151.1, on the reverse strand, counting down.
TCAAATAAGTCAATTTGTTATATACGACTTGCAGCTAAATCTAAGTTTAAACCCAAACCACTTTATATCTACGTTATTGTTTTTTGCGAATGTCTTCAAAAACAAAAGCACTTAATATTTACCAAAAAAACAAACAAAAAAAGGCAATTTGATTCGGTTTTAAATTTATCACATTATTTTTAAAGTACAGTAAAAAAAATGAAAATCTTAAAATATTTAAAAAAATATTTATATTCTTTGAACTTGTTAAAAACACAAAAAACTTCGTATTTATAAAAAAAAAACGAATATAAATATCTATTTGGTAACTTAAAGTTATTGATTTTATTATTTCTACATCAATGAGATATTACAATCATTATCCGGGTGGAGTGATGACGTGTCGGTAGTTTGAAATTTTCAGGTAGTGGTATAATCCGAAGTAAGGGAAGGGGGGGGGGGAGCTCACAACACCCCACTCCCCACCTATCAGAGAAGTGTCGTTGTATAAAATCAAATTAACTTTTTCTAATTTTAAGTTAAAAGCTTTTGTTAAAGACGCCTCTGTCAAGAAGTTTTTTAATCTCGCTAAATGGCTTTCGAACCGTAGGAGTGAAATTTTTTGCCCCTCCTGGCTTGTCTTAGCGCCTGCTCTTTGCATAATCTGCATAGAGAAGATAAGTTTCAGGTAATGCAACAACAACAACAACAAAAAAAGCTTTCGAGTCTAGGACCCCCACATTGAAGGTTACAAACAACCCTATGACACCGTTTTGAAATTCGTATATCAAACAAAATTAAACCAAACTCAGACATCTAAATTAAATTCTTATATTTTAAAATGTAAATTTTAATATTAGTTTCAAATGTAAAGTTTAATAAATTTAAAAATGAATAATAAATAATAAATTGCAAAATTAAATAAACCTAACCTAACAGATGTTTTTGGTGCTGAAAACAATGGGATATAATATTATCTTTTTGCTTGAGTTTCTGTTGCATTATCTTACTGTTTAGGTATTAGCTCTAGACGTTCGTACAAATTTAACGGATCCATCCGTACAAGGATTGTTTATTCCTGAAGGTTATTGTAGTACGAGCTTAAATATACAATCCGCACGCTTGTTGCAAACTTCTGGCGATGGAAAAATTGAAGAATTAAACTACACAATGATTTTAAATCGAGTGTTGCCCAAGGAAATACGGATTTTGGCCTGGGCTCCTGTAAACTCTGACTTCAGCGCCAGATTCAATTGCAGAAAAAGGGCGTATAAGTATTGGATTCCGCGAGGAAAACTAGACATTGATGTAAATTTTTACCTAATTTGTCACTTTAATTGTAATCCTGCTTAAAATGCTTAAAACGGGCTAAAACCTTTAAGCCATTTCGACAACAAAATTTAAATCTTAAATACCTCTCATAGGATTATTTTGTATTCTTCAACCTTGTTTTCATTAAAATAGTTTATAATATTCTAATTTTTTACAATTCAATCCCCACTATTATAAACTCAAATTCCGCTTGCAACTAATAATTATATTAAAATAAATGTATTGCAAAAAAATTATTGAAATTTTTGTAGAATATGCAAGAAGCGGCTCAGTTTTTAGTTGGAGAACATGATTATCGCAACTTTTGCAGTTTGGATCGCGACAAGACTGTTGTTCAAAATACGAAAAGGGAAATTTATTCCGTTGATTTGGTACCTTTGTTAAGGTTATTAAATTTTTTTACGTTTGCGGTGCGTGACTTTAACAATTAAGAAAAGTTTATCATATAAAAATTCATTGAACGAAAAAATGTCTTGACTAAGATCCACACTCTCAATATATTTTTCGAAAACAATGGCCGATGTTATGTTTATAGATATACTAAACTATGTGATAACTGTAATTATATTATAATAGTCGTTTTTATTTAATCATAACCATGGGCGTAGCCAGGATTTTGGAAAAGGGGGGGTCGTCCAACCCTCAACAAAATTTCCGAAAGGGGGGTCCAAGGGGGTCGAAATCCTGAACGTTATAAAAGGGCTAAAAAAATTTCGGCGCTTCGCGCGGAGTGTTTATTGCCTTCTTTATGTCACATACTTCATTATTTTCCTATTATTCAATTAGAAAAATAAATAAAACAAGGAAACACATTTTTACAAACAATTTGATACCTTAAAATTTTTGATTTCTAATACATTAACAACTGAAAAATGAGTACATTGATTGAATTACAACTGACTGAGCAATGCAAAGTTCGAGAAAATGTTTTTAAAATTACTTCTCCTAACCTTTGAATTTTTAATTCCACTATATAACAATCTAAAGGGGGAGTCTGTCCAGCGTGGTCGTATCAAGATTACAAATCAAAGTAAGACAAATTTGGAAATGGAGACCAATTAAAACATTAAGAAGGGGGTGGGTCCAGCGTGGTCATACCAGCATCACCAAACATAAAGTAACACAAATTTAGAAGTGGATACTAATTAGTCGAGCGCTGAGCGGAGCAAAGCGCGAGAAAATTTCAAAAAAATGGCCGTTCTAGACCTCCAAATTTTTATAATTGGCGACCCAAAAGGGGGGTCCAACCCAAATTTTTTGCCGACCCAAAAGGGTGGGAGATCTAGACCCCCAGACCCACCGCCCTCCCCCCGGCTAGGCCCATGATAATAACTGTATTCGTAAAATTAAAATTGTTTTTTTTAGAGAGCAAGAAGCAGTATCTGGATATGATATGATTGAGCTAACAGTAAGTGCATCAGGGTTTTTATATCATCAAATCCGGTGTATAGTTGCTATTTTGCTGATTGTTGGCGAAGGAAAAGAACAAAAAGAGGTACGCTATTTTCTGCAGACGCTATGTTGGTTTTTCTGATACATAACTTACTCTTACATCTTAGCCCTTTGCATCTTGCTGCCTTTATTCTTGTATGAACTTAACATACAAACGTTTTTAAGTAAAAACGATTTTCTCTCCATTTTGTTGTTCAGCGTGTGGTGTAATAAATAGCACATTACCGTCACCTTTAAAAGTAACAATTTAAAATTCCGTAAATTTAGCTAGCTAAAGTTTTGTAAAGCCTTGTTATTTTTATATGTACTTTCCGATGTAAGACTTTCGAAAATGGCACTGTCTAAATTTCTCGACATCATACTTTTTCTGAAAATCGTTCCAAAACGTAATAGTTTTAGTATTATAGGCGTAATGTAAACAACAACAATTTTTTTTCGCCTTATTATGTTAGTATTTTAAACCCAAATGAAAATAAATATACTGGTAATACCTATTTGTTTTTCTTTAATTGTGTCAGAATACTACGGTGATGTTGCCTTTGCTTCATAGATCGTTAGGGAGCTTCTAAATGTGGAGAAACATCCAAAAAAGCCGGCGTATCCTATGGCCACTGATTTTCCACTCTGTTTGTTTTCAGTAGAGTACGATCCTGATATCAAATGGATATGGCATCATGGTAAGATATTTTGATAATAATTTTTGGTATTTTATTTCCGGATAAAGATTGTTTTGTAATTAGTGTTCGAGATAATTTTGACGACGGCAGGTGTGGTTAAAATATCTGAGTGTTAGAAATTGAAAAGAGATAAAGTTAATAATATGTTAGTTTACCGTGATGGGACGCCGCCACGCCGGTGTATATTGGTAAATGGATTATGGGGTTGCGAAACCAATTTTCAGTCGATTTACTCAAAAGCTGACTCGTAATTTTTTGTTAATTATTTTACGATAGTGATCGTAAATAAGTACAACTAATCGAAACGGTTTTATCTGCTAGTTTTTCAATTTTCAATATTATAAACTGTAAATTATTTGAACGTTAAACATATACTTAAATTATTTAGATTGTCTAAATTTTTGTGTACAACATTTGCAAAAATTGTGGTCGGAATATTCTATAAAGTAAGCGTTTGCATTTTTTTTTCCAGTTTTTAACTCAATAATTATTATTCTGCCTTAGACAAAAATAATGTGTTAGTCCATCTAGCGTTTCATATAAGGGTAACAATAAAGACTCAAATGTAGTATTGAATAGCGTAGACGCCCTGCTGTTTGGCATTTTTGGATTAAAACGCGTTTTTTGGGCCTAAATAATCCTAAAAGTCAGTTGTGGTTATATTAGGTTATGTTTTTTTTGGCACTGTCGATTTTGTACACCTGATAAAAGCACCAAGGGTTCTAGGCGGTGCGGCAGTAGCATATTATTATCTATCTATCAATAAATTCGTAATTAATAAAAACCAAGTATATCAGGTAAGTAGCTAGGGATATTATACCAATTAACCAAAAAAAGGTCATTATTTTATTACCCATTCAAAGCAGAAACATTAACCGGCAGTTTTAAAATTATTTAATTTTTATTGATTATAAATTAAATTTAATTATTAACTCTTGCAATTTTTATTTTAACTGATGCATTTGTTTTATTAGTTTTATCATAAAACCTTCTTTTTTCATTTCCTGAACAATGAGCAATCCAGACATTCTATTGAATTTTTTAAGGTAATTAAAGCCAATGTCTTTCAGGCTGAAATTAAGGGCGGACCGTTCTCCGCCAAGAAGAAATAAACAATAACGCGCAAACCAAGAAAATTAAAAAAATTAAGTCTCAGTAGTAATGTAACCAATAATTATTTAATTGCATCACGTGTTTCACTGCACGTGATATTTTCTCGGAGAACGAGTGGTTACTCGACCACCCTTACAATTTCACCCTGATAGAATTCATCTTTAAATTTAATTTTGATTAAATTTAAAAAATCAGTAGCTTCCAAAAATGAGCTTATATTTTCAGCAACCAAATTAATTTCTTTTTTTTTCTTAATTTTTGTTAAAACAATGTTTATTATTATTGCGATAAAAAATCGAAAGAAACTTATTGTCATTGTGAAAATCCGGTGGGTGAAACTTCTAACACTATAGTTTATAATAGTTTATTACTGTTCTTATTATTACCTTATTTTGCTATAGGACGAGCATGTTAAAACGAATGCTGGATGAACTTGGTGGAATGCTAAAAGAAGAATGTTTTGAGCAGCCTGAAGTACTTTATCCGGGTCCTCGAGCAAAAAATCACGTCCCTCTTCTTAAACGACCAACCGCCGACAGTGTTGAAGAAATATTTCACAAAAATTCAGCTAAAAAATCTAACTACAAAACTGAAACGACGTGATTTACCTTGTGTGGATTATGGCCAAATAAACCGGTTATTTTTTTGTGTTATTGCAAAATTTAAAGCTTTTGACGCAAATAAAATATTTGAGCATTAAAAAAATATTAGCGAAAACTAGAATTTGTGTGCCCTAAATATAAATAAGAGTGGCATTGTAAACATAGGAAAATGTTCCGCAATAAGGGTGCATTTGAATTTAGCAAAAAAACAGGGGGAGCGTTAAAATCCAAAAATTTTATTCTTACCAGATTTTTGGAGTGCATTCTACTCCCAGACCTGTGCTATGCCCCCCTCACCCTTCTTCGGGGTTTATTGGCGGGGGGGGGAGCAATTCCAAAATCCGGGGCACAAGGGGCAATAAAACGGGAAGGAAGACGTGGGCAAGAATGAAAGAGAAAAATAAATAAGCAAAAGAGGAAAAAAGGACGAAAAATGCGAAATTTAAGTAAAAATAGGTCTAAAATGGCTTAAAATGCATTAAAATAGGCTAAAAACTGCGAAAATTTTACGATGATGGCGTTATAACAGGTTAAAAAAAATGGCACCATAATTTTTGGATACTTTTTTATTTTTAGGCGGTGGAGGGCAATAAAACAGGGGATTCATTCACAGCCATTAATATTCCGCGAGGGTTTTTAAACCGTGCACAGTGGGGCACGTTTTTGAACCGAACGGTCAATTTCAAATTTGCGCTCAACATCTTGTTTATTGCAGTACGCAACTCTTGTACACGTAATATAAATTCAAATGTAAATTTGCATGCTCTTTCTACTGACGTCAGTTTAACCTTAAATCTTCACGAAATCTTTTAGGGTTGCCTTGTGAGTCGTAATTTAAATTATAGTTTGTTTGAGACATGGTTTGTAGGCAAAAATAAAATGGTCTAATTCTTTATTCCAACGTTTCGATCAAAAACAGATCATCGTCAGGGTTTTAACGTAAGTGGGTAAAAACCACCGTAAGTGGGATAACGTAGTTTTTACCCACTTACGTTAAAACCCTGACGATGATCTGTTTTTGATCGAAACGTTGGAATAAAGAATTAGACCATTTTATTTTTGCCTACAAACCATGTCTCAAACAAACTATAATTTAACCTTAAATCATTGGTTAAACTTGGCCATCTCGGTACATTAGCCCCACTGATTGTTTAGAACGATTTGAGAAGAGTCTCAGATTCAGTCGTTTCAACTGATTCAGTGTTTTACTTTTGTCCGGAACTTAGAAGGTGTTGATGCGTAATTTGCCCTTATATAAGTGACGCGTAGCTGAAACATCAACTGAAGGGTTCGGACAAACTTCGACCAAAAACCTTCTTCTGGATGTACACACCTGAAGAGAAACACCGTTTAGATATATTTAATAATTTAATAATGCACCGGTTTTTTTTGTTGTTCCAAATATGTCGTTTTGTTGTATAGTCGGTGCAGTTGGCTTGTATTTCTCCAGTCTAAAAATAAATACATTGTTTGTTAATATTTAAAATAACACTCCGCCGCTATATTAGTAATTTAGCGCTATAAAAATATAGAATTAAGAAGGCCGGGACAACAGGTCTATACTCTTATTGTTCTTCAATTATAGCTAAAAACATTGGACTATATAATTTAAGTTTGGATGTGATTTAAGTTAATTTTTAAAATTTTCTTTAATTTTTTAAATGGAGACTTCCCACTTTCCCACACACTTTACACCATAAGCATAGATGGGACTAAGCTTATTAAACAGGCATAGTAAAAGGTAAAAGTAAAAGCCTTTTACTCATTGTTGCGCTAAGAGGTTAGATTTTGGTCCTATATTATACTTATTTGTTAGCATAGATGGGTGTTGTATCAACCAAAAAAAACCCCGGAACTGCGGACACCCCTTAAAATTAGGGGTACCAGTACTAAAACACTAAAAATATGGTATTTTGGGGACACCACTTGTAAAAAGTTTTTAGTGTACTCCTTCCCAATTTTGGGTGGTCGAGTTTACCCTAAATCTATTCTCATGATTTAGCAAGCGGATTAGCCTTCCTCTAACCTTCTTTCACTGAGCTCATGTCAAGACATTGTCTATGTCCCAATAAAGGCTATGTTTTTTACTACCATTTACAAAGCACCGGATTTTTTTGAAAGCGTGAAAAGGAAACTAGAAGCCATCGAAAAAAAATTTAGGAACTTGGAGCTGTAAAAAAATCAGAATTTGTAGCTCCATATAAAAAAGGTTTTGGCTCAGGCTTAGGTATTGGTTTTAGTGAATTTGCTTTCGGTTCTAACTTCCTAACTTGCGGCGTTATGTTTCCCTCACGGCTTCGATCTACCTATTTTAAATATTAAACTATAAAATTATGATGAATTGCATAATTTTCGTCAATTTGGTTGATGGCTGCATTTTTTCGATCAAAATGTTTGCTAATTCATAATGGGTTCTGACTTCTCACTTCTCCAAAAAAATTTAACTATTCTCCTGTTTTTTTTTCAGCGATACTGGGAAAATTGTGACAAAAAGTTTTCGCTTGAGCTCTTATAACTTTTGAACGCGCCGAAATCAATAATCAAATATCTCAAGTTAAAGTTCTTGAACTTTTAGCTACCTTCTCAAAAAAATTTTTTTTCAAAAATTTTGTAGGGTTAGCCCCAAAATCCCTCAAATTTAGGGACAATTTTTTTCAGCCAAATTTCTAACTTCTTACTATATGAATTCTTAGGTCTGAAAATCTTTGTGCAGATTGCCCATACTTTCCTGAGCTCAAAATGTATAATTTTTTTGGGGGATCTTTAACACTGAACGATGAAAGGGTTTTGACCATCGTGACAGCCATGTTTTACTAGAAAATAATTCAAAGACTTAGTTTTCCAAGCACTAATTTATGTCATTAAAAAAACAGTATTGTCAGTACCAATACTTTTAAAAGCAAATTTTGAAGCGACTGACACTTGGTAAGCTGTTATATGTTACTGCGGTTCTATTGCAAAAGAAATACTTTCTTGCATTTATTCTGCTTGTACTTTAATTTTGTATAAATGTCCTCTTGTGTAATAATTTATCTCAAAAAATTCAGCAGCCTTTAAACAGGTTTTTTTATAGTATTATCAAAGGTCAAATATTTCCCTACGTTTTTCCAATCTAGATAATTGCAAAACTTTTAATCCTTCATCAAAACTTCTTCAATTCTTCCGTTAACAGTAAACAAACAAACGCAAAAATGCACCGTGACTACAAATCAGCTGATTACGTAGGCATATGTAATGAGCTCCCTAAGACGGACTGGGCAAATATTATTTTTTCTTCACGTAACATTAATGATTTGTATGAAAAATTCGTATCTTTGAATAGAAATTTAATAGAAAGATTTGTTCCTTTAAAACGATCCATATCAAAGAAAATAAAATACCTCCGGTATATCATTTCGTTAAAACAAAAAAAAATTTTGTACAAGAAGTCCAAGATTAAACCCGAGCCCAAAACACAATGGGTTAATTGCGATAAAAATTACACCGAAGCATTAAAACACTTTCACGATCATTATGAACATGATACTATTAATAGCGGTG
>JASAMX010023149.1:0-17298 GCA_030248175.1 Microlaimidae sp. YZB2_3 | reverse complement strand
TTTAAACCCTGAGAAATATTTTGTTCTTAACCCAAATTCAACCAGAGGACATTCAAAAAAACTCAAAAAACAGCACTCAAGAGTCAATTGTAGAAAATACAGTTTTTTTAGTAGAGTTATAAGTAAATGGAATTATCTAAATGAAGATCAAGTTAGTTCCAAAACTCTATACCAATTTAAAAAATCTTTGATGAATTAACTCATGGAAATTATAATGACTAAATAAAGAGCTTTATTTTCTAAAGCCTTTAGTCATTTCTTTTCTAGTAAATCTAAATCAGCCAGGTCTTCTCTCAATTTTGTGATTTTTGGTGTTATTGTAACTCAACTGGGTTGCAATCACATTTGTGTTTGTTTTGTCCTTCTTACTGTTTTCTTTATGTATTACTAGAAAAATAAAATCTTGAAATCTTGAAATCTTGAAATTACACCATTGGTTGTGAGATTACACTCTTGAGTTATGAGATTGGACAAAAGTTGTGAGATTGTACAGTTGTGAAAATTAACGTGAATTTGGTTTTCACCAAAATTTCAGTCGGGTAGCTATTGTGAGATCCTAAAAAAATACATATTGAAGATTACAGGTTTCATGGTTTTGCTGATTCCAAAAATCTCGTTTTAACATAGGCTTTTATTTTGGAGTTATTGTTATTCCCTAAAAAATGCGATTTGTTTTTATTTTGGAGACTTGATTTATTTGAGACAAAACATTTTTTTTTAAATTCTGTTCTTTTTTTAAATATCGCGTTTTAAATTAAAATTAGATAAACTTTTCACACATTCTCTTTTCTTAGCATTTATAAGCTGACAGTGATTAAAATTCCGAGTTTTTATTGTTCCTTTCTTTAAAGCGAAAGATTTCAAGATCCATATAATATATAATAATAATAATATCATTGTTAATGTTCAAAAAAATTATCTCACTGATTCTAATTTCGATTTAAATGTAATTTAGTCGATTCGCGCGAAAAATTTTACCGACTTGTTTCAAGAGCACATCCAAATTGCAAAATAAGCATCCAACGCAATGCAGCAGCAGAAGCGGAAAAGAAAGAAAGCACCAACAGTGCCCAGAGTACAAATAAAATCCCAGCAGAATGGAACAAACTAATTCGCCCGGCACCAGGGTACCTATTTAAAAATTTAAAATTAATCAATTTGATTTGTTTTAAAACCATAATAAAACATTGAAAATTTTAAAACATAGATTATGCTTTTACATTTGGTAGATCATGTTACTCTCAACTTACACTTATATCTATGTCTTTTTGCCTCTATTTCTTTGACCTTTTAATGCTATCTAACTATCATATTATTATTTAGTTTACCTTAGTTTACAATTTTGTTTTTTTTTGGTTATTTTTTTCAATATTATTATTATATATTATTCTCATACAAAATTGTAAAACTCACATCTGCTCCTTAAAATCCCCCGATAGGGGTGGGGCCTTTGACTAAAATTCTAAATCAACAACAGTGCTGATATAGGGTATTAGGCGGCAATATGGAATATCCATCGCCGGCCCGCTTCAGCTATAAAAAAAAAATTTACACGCACATAGGCACACAACACACGCTAGACATGCCCCAGACATTTTACATTAGTTGTTTTAAATAAAAACACGTGTATTTTACATTTATTGGGACTTTTTCTGTGGTATTATTTTGATATTTTGTTTAGTTATGAATACTTATTAATCAGCGTTGATTGTCTTAAAAACCCGGAAGTACGACTTGGAATGGCAGTTTTTGATGTTCGCAATAAAGTAAAATTAATTGGTCACGAAATTATAATCCATATTCATGAAACCGGAATGGTCACACTGGCGTGCAGAGCACGGCGGTGCGGCCAGCCGGCGTGGCCCCGCCGGTTTTGGGAATATTTCTATTTATATATTTTAAAATTTCAAAGCAAAACCATAAATTATTTTTTCTGAAATTTTTTGCCATCGTAAAAATTTTGTGTAATTTGTTTTTGTTTGATGTTTTAATCATCATTGAATTCTTTCCACTTGTATCACACGATTGTCATCAGTGATGATTCTAATGAACCACGTGAAGATGTTATGGTTGTCGTCAGCGATCATTGCCCTTATAGGTTCATTAAGTCATATCGACTTATCATCCATCAGCATTTCATCACATTCTTATAAGTGCAATGACATCATCATCATTAGTGATGACACTTCATCATCACATATTTATAGGTATTGATTTCGGAAGTGGCCGACGGTAGCCACGCCCAAACTGCGGGTCTCAGGAAAATGGACCGCCTCTGCGTGATCAACGGGAGCGCCGTCTCCGACAAGAACGTCGTCAGGCAAATTATCACAATGTGCGCCGGGGTTTTCACCAGCGCCGTGGAGCGACCGGTCAGCGCTGAAGCCAAACAGGTACGCCCAAGCATTTAGGCGTGCTTCAGAATTAGAAACTCTAATTTTGGGTGTTTTAACAGCGCTTTTTTTAGTTTTTGCTACATTTTAGGCATTTCGACCTAAGGAAAAAGTATAAAAAGTTTTTAAAATTAAAATAAACCTTTTAGACTGTCTAAATAAACTTTTAGATTTTTGTTTCTAGTGATTTAAACCTATCACTTTTTATTGATCTTTATTAATACAGTTACTGTTGTCAAAGTAATTTACTAGTCAAATATTTTTCAACGTTCAAATTAGGTGACGTGTTTTCCTGATTAGTAAGCATTTTTGGCAACACAAACCATGTTATCATAATAGTCAAATATAAAAAATCGTTCTAAAAAAATCTATTTATATATGTGGTTTGAAAATCATCAGGCAATTGTCAGCAATAGTATATCTAAAACAAGGAAAATAAATGTTAAATTTTAAAGTTAAAGTTTATTTGTTTCGCATAAAGCAGGGTACAAAAGACAAATATTACTCATCACTAATTGCGCAACCAAATACTACATATAACAATATTAACAAGCAATATTATAACAAATGCAGCGTGTCTTAGTCGGAACACGATCCAGGAACCTTCAGTATGCAAAACGTATAATCTGTCACTGCACCACATTGTTTTAGATATTACTGCTGATGATGTTTTCTAAAGTGTGACCGCAACCGCCAAGGCTTATCAGTAAACGTTTATACTTCACAGTATGGGCCAAAATATGGGCTAAGTTTAAATTTTGCTGGTTTTAACCCTCGCAATCAAGTGGTATGTATTTCACTATAGGCATGCACGGAAGCTATCGATCAGATGCACAAAATACAGGAACAGCAACAGCAGGCCGCCCAGGCTGCGCAGGCGGCGCACACCGCTCCTCCCAAAATGCCACCGGGTATGGAGGAACCGGTGGACGTACAGGATATTGCAGCCAAGGAACTGGAACGAATCAAAGCCTTCCGCGAGCGCAAGAAACAGCGACAAGCTTTAAGAGCCAAGGTATGGAGCTTAACTCTAACTAAACCTAAGTCTAAGCTTAAGTCTTTCGCGAGATATGTGAGATGATTTAGTTTTAAGAGCCAAGGTATGTGCAGTAATATGGAGCTTTGAAATGAAAACTTTTAGTCATGAAATATAAACCTAAACCTAACTTCAAACCCAGCGCTAAGCTTTATCAACTAAACCTAAGTCTTTAACCTTTAATCTTTCGTTTACGTAAGAAACAATGTCAAAATATAAAACCTAATGCATGTGTGGAAATAAAACTCTAAAATGAAAGCTTGATCTCATTGAAGTTTAAGTCCAACTAAACCTGTCTCTACTAAACCCAACCCTAAGCTTAACTTTATCTAAACATTAGATCATGCCAAGCTTTGTGAGAGCCAAAGTCTGCGCCTAAAAAGACTAAAAAAAATTTAAAAAAATAAAAGGTTATAAAGTTAAGGTAGTTGGATGAACTTGAAGACCTAAAATGAGAACTTTTAGATGTCTATTTGAAGTGATGAACTTCGTGAAAGAATTTTTTCACCAGTAGTAGATTGTTTATCGTGATTCAACCACCGGAAAAGTTTGTTGTCGTTTTTTAGTAGTACTTTTCCGATTATTTGATTTCTTTAACAGATATTGAAGTATTTCCGGGCTTTAACCCCAATCTTTAATTGCAAGCAAACAAGTTTCAAATAAAACTTTACTCCGACGTTTCGAAGCAACTGCGTGCTTCTTTTTCAAAGGCTCTAAAACAATATAACAATTATAATATTAAAAAAAACAGTGATATATACATAATTAAATAAAACAACAAGGTCAAAAAATCAATATTTGATAAAACTTCTCAAAAAGGTGCATAAAATTAGCGGCAATAAAACGAGTAAATCACACCGGAGTAAATCATAGAGTAAACAAAAAGAAGTGTTCATAATTAGTAAGAATGACAGTCTTGTGTCAGCTGTTCGGAGAAAAATGACTGAATATTGATTAAAGAAAAAGAATATTGATTAAAATTGAAGAAGTTCTTTTGGTAAGTGTTTTTTTGCTGCAAGTGATAGCATTGGGTGGATTTCGGTTTTTGCTGTATTTAAAGATCATGATTTCGAATTTAAATTTATAAATAGTGCTTTTTTTTCAATAATTCATTGGAAAAGCGTTTTTTGGTTGTCGTGGAAGAATACTCGATAAATCTTCCACGATAACCAAAAAACGCTTTTCCAATGAATTATTGAAAAAAGAAGCACTATTTATAAACTTAAATTCGAAATCACGATTTTAAATACAGCAAAAACCGAAATCCACCCAATGCTATCACTTGCAGCAAAAAAACACTTACCAAAAGAACTTCTTCAATTCTAATCAATATTCTTTTTCTTTAATCAATATTCAGTCATTTTTCTCCGAACAGCTGACACAAGACTGTCATTCTTACTAATTATGAACACTTCTTTTTGTTTACTCTATGATTTACTCCTGTGTGATTTACTCGTTTTATTGCCGTTAATTTTATGCACCTTTTTGAGAAGTTTTATCAAATATTGATTTTTTGACCTTGTTGTTTTATTTAATTATGTATATATCACTGTTTTTTTTTGACATTATTTTAAAATATTATAATTGTTATATTGTTTTAGAGCCTTTGAAAAAGAAGCACGCAGTTGCTTCGAAACGTCGGAGTAAAGTTTTATTTGAAACTTGTTTGCTTGCAATTAAAGATTGGGGTTAAAGCCCGGAAATACTTCAATATCTGTTAATATGGAACCCCGAAAACCGGTGAAACTTGATTTCTTTAAGTTTGTTTTATAGGGTATCGAGGTAGAAACCGAAACGCCGGCGGGTATCGTAAACCGAGGGGGCAGTATAATGAAAAAGAGTGTCCAAATTGTCGGAGAGGCGCAGCATGTGCCAATCGCCAGAGACACGCCGGAAGATAAGAAATTACGACGCGTTGGTGGATAATAATGCCATGTTTTTGCCGACCGTTTTTTCGCTTCACTCATACACGTTTCTGTATTCGATTCGCTTACTAGCCTACTGGTTTAGTTTTAATAAAATTTGCATTATACACAAAAAATACAAAAAATAGTCTGTATGTAAAAATAGAAAAACTAAAGATAAGTATTAACCTGTCATAAAACAAAAGGCTGGTTTCCTTGTCCATGCCACAACGCCCAACTTGTTCTAAATCGGGAGGGCATGGAAATTTATTAAAAGACAAATGTTTTTAGATACTCATACCCGGCGTGGAGGCGTCACCACGTCAAAAAGTAGAAACTGTCGTACGCTCTAAGTCGCACGGTTTCACTGCTCACGGCTGTGCAAAAAAGGTTTAGAACGCAGAGAACAGTTCAGACAGCTCATAAAACCTTTATGAAATTTTGTAGATTGTCAAAATGTCTTATGATTTAACGAACAAAAATATTCCCAGCCGAAAACTAAAAAAAAAACAAATCAATTTGCGGTGTTGAATTATTTTTAATTTTGATTTTTTTTTATAACTATTTATAAATACTTGTTAAAAGTGCCGTTTAATAAATAATATAGATATAAGATAGGAAAATAAAATATGCTATTTGGTTCAAAATTTAGTGTACAGTCAGACATTCCCGTGTTATATATTATTGAAACCACCGAGCAATTATGGCGTAATTTTGAAAGTCTGTTCATTAGAAAAATACTTCAATGGAACATACTTTAAAATCTATGTAAAAACTTTTATAAAATCATCAATCATTAAGTTTATGTAAAAAATGATTGTATCAATATTTTTAGGTTTTTAAATTTTTATAAAATTAGTATGAAAATGTGATTCTAAAATTAGCTGACAGCAGTGTCGGTATGGCAAATTTTATGTTGAGGGTCGGAAAATCTTGTTCAAAATCTAATTACTACATCCCTCAGCATAAATTACTCTTTTCCACCCACCTTTTCAAAAAATTCCGCTTACCAACTTTTGCATGATGTACAGTTATTTTAAACGCATGGAGATTTGTTGGGAGCATGAGACAATGTTGGTTGTGTGGCCCCACAGAGATACCAACGAAAAAGAAAGAAAAAATGTGGTTGAATTAATAAAGACTCTGGATAGTGGTGGATCGGTTGAGGTCATTCAGCCAGTGGAGGCTTTTTCTATTGGAAAACCTGTTGACCGATCCAGGCTCCTGAAAATAAAATTGCTGAAAATTTATTTGCGGAATAGGGCTGTTCGTTTCCGGGGCCGTTTGAGGGCTTTAGTAGATTTGACAAAGATTACACAAGGCCGTCACTGAATAAGGAACAGAGAGTCTGTCAAAAGGAGTCTTAGCAGACTTCGGGACCTGCAAGAGCAGAACAAAAAATTCACGTCGTTATTCTGCTGATGGTGATCCCTTTTTGTTCGATATCAATCTCAAGGCTCCTCTAAAGGTTTCAAAATAGGATAAATTGCGACCTAGTTCTAATTGTAGTAAATTAAAATTTATACAAAGTATGAAAATTTTATATATCAATGCAAGAAGCCTTGCTATCTCCTTAGACAAGCTTGATGTTCTGATTTTTAGATATAGTCTTATTTGTGGTACTGTTGATATTTGGTTTATTTATGAAACGTGGCTCACTGAAACCACTTCAAACGCAACGATCATCAAAAACAAAAAATTTAATGTTTATCCTAAACAGATAGACGACAGTGGCGAGACGGTGGAGTAATTCCACTTCATAAAACTTTTTATAATAGTTGAAATTTAAATTTAGAAAAGTATAATACAATTGAACTTATAGCGGTTGATTTAATACTAAAAAATTTATTTAAACTGAAGTTCATTCGTATTTATAAAGAACCTAGTACTAGTAAAGAAAAAGACAATTTAATATTTGAAACTTGACAGACCTGAGAGTAAGATTCAGAACTACATACATGATTTTTAGTTTATGATATTCTAAGTGTGTATTTATCTACAATCAACTGGAAAATTATATTTGATTAATGTGGCACAGTAGGAAAAGCTTGGCAAAAATTTCAGAACATTTTGCTGTTAGGAATCAATAGACATATTCCTGGAAAAAAATTAATTACAAATAAAAAATATACAATATTCAATACATATAAGAAAGCTACAAAATCAAAAGAAAAAACTTTGGCATAGGCGTAAACACTGATAAAGAAACAATAATTCTAAATTTAGGTGGTTTAAACATTTCTTAAAAAAATTTTTTTTGTAAACTAATGGAACAGCTTGGTAAAGAAGAACTTCTTGTCTTTTTTCATATAATTTTGTCAAGGTTTTAACATAAGGCAAAAGTTTTACAATAACACAGTTGCTGAAAACTTTTAATAAATGGACGCAAGCACTATAAAATAAACTTCTAATTGATGTCATATACTTGGAGTTCGCCAAGGCCTTTGACACCGTGTTACATCAAAAAATTGTTATATAAGCTAAAAAAATATGGTGTTTCTGGTAAATTTTTAAAATGAATAAAAAATATTAAGTTGACGAGGATTTTAAATTTTAATTAATGTCTCAGTGTCCAATTCATTTCCTGTAAAAAGTTCAGTTCCTCAGGGTTTTGTTTTGGGTACATTTTTATTTTTAATATATTAATGGCATTGTTGATTGTATTAAGTACTCATAAATAAAACTGTTTGCAGATAATGTAAAGTTGTTTGAAAAATTTTCATCTAAAGACTGCAAAGTTAAATCCTTACGACTTCAAAAAGATTTAGATAGAATATACAGTTGGTCAAAAGATTGGCAGTTGCAGCTGGCAGATCACCTATTGTCACACAGATCACACAGATGCTGCATACTAGGCATCATAGTAAAGAGATGATTTCCAAATATGAGTTTGGTTAAAATGTACTTGCAACTACTAAATTGGTGCGACACTTAGATGTTTATTTATCTCATGATATGAAATTTACTAAAAATTGTGAAATCACAGCAAAAAAATCAATAAGAATGACATTTAGCAATTTTTAGAACATTCAACTCAAACTCCAGAAATATTTTTCTCAGAGCATATAAGTCCTATGTCAGATCAATTTTGGAGTACGCTAGTGCAGTTCGGAAGCCTTTATTTACAAAAGGATATTAGTATTTTGGAAAAGTGAAACAAAATTTTACTAGAAGATTGTTCTATAAATGCAAGTTATTACCTGTTGGTTATGAACAAAGGCTATATTACCTAGGTTTAGAAAGATTAAAAAATGAAAGGGATAAAACTGATTTTATGAGTGCTTTATAAAATATACATGGCTTAATCAATCTTCAAGTCAATAGTTTTTTTATTTTTAACCTGCAGCCCACTCGTGGGCATTCTTTAAAAATTAGTTGTTGATAGTCAGAAATTTTTTGCAAATAGAGTAGATATGCTTTGGATCAATCTACTCCCATCTCAAGTAATTGCTGAATCACTGGATGCATTCAAGAAAAATTTTAATCTGACTTAAATAAGTGCTCTTTTTGAGCCTTTAAAGTCATTTCAGAAGACAGCTACGCTCAAATTTTGTTGGAATTATGGTTTTGTTGGCGGCAAAACAAGCAAATTTGATTTTAAAAAAAAATTGGTGTCAAAACTTTAGATTTATTAACATTCTCTTGCCGTAAAATAACAAATTTTAGAATTTTTTTTCAGAGAAATTCCGCAATTTTTTCAATTTAACTATCAAGTTTAATTTTTTTAAATTTTATATCTTAACTATCAAGTTAAACCATAAAAAATTGTCATAATTTATGCTAAACTTTTCAGTGCAAAGTGCCAGTAGTTATATATGTACTTTAAAGTCTCCTTTATGCTAAATTCGGAAGTCGAATTTTTCTCTGGAGATCTCTTCCAGAGGGTTGAACGTGAACCAAAAAGTTATTCCATTAAACATGCTACTACTATCCACTTTATCAGATATTCCTTTAGTATCACCCTAGTTGATACTAAAGGAAAATACACAGTCATTCCCAGTCAAAAAAAATAAAACATTTAATTATTGTAGTAACTATAATACATAATAATTTTTATCAATAATTAGTAATACAAATGATTAGTAATACAATATTAATTCTTGACTGTAGGCAAATAAAATCTAGCTGACCGTAATATTTGCAGTATTGAATCGAGTATTTAACAACAAAACCATTCAAATTTTTCACTAAAACGGATTAATAACAAAGATTAAAAACTGTATTTGAATAATTATTTATCAAATTACTTAATTCGTAACCTAAATGCAAATTTTTAAGGGCTAAAGTTGGTTAATTTTAGTATATTTTGTGAAAAGGTGGAATTAAAAAAAATCTGTGTTTTTATTTTTTTAATAAAAAAACGTGATAACCGCACAATTTTAGTTGGTATTCCTTCATGTCTGCATTCTAATTTTCAGCGTCAGCCAGATATAATTCAACCATAGTATGTAAATCTTCAAGACTGGTGACCCCAATTATAGTTCGCAATTTGCACTGTCCCAAACATTTGCCATCGCTTTTTTCTAATGTTCGTTTCATTCCATATAAATGCTTACATTTGTTCCTTTTTTGACTGTTTTGTCTTTAAAATTAGCAATGTGCACACACACACAAATTAGCAATGTGCACAAACAAATTTCAACGCTGAATTCTTGATTCTTTATTATTGATTTGAATCTATGACTTTATTTAAAAATAGTTTTCTGTAAAAATTTAGATGAACATTTTAGTATATTGTAATGGCCTGCTGGGACTATGCACATTAAATGTCAGTTATACCTTTGTAAGTGAGACTCTTTGAAATTGGATATGATAGTTCAACTTCTAAAAAATCAACAATCAATCATTTATTTATAACTTAAAAGTCAAAAAAAGTCAAAGTTTATTCTAAAAAATCAAACAAATCATAGTAACAGTACTGCCAGCCGGTCGCGGTAAGTACGGCTTTCGAACCTGTCTCTGGGTGCCATTGAGCCACTTGGACCGTGCTAACTTTTAGGCAGCATCCAACGGGCCTAGGGCAAGAATGCATTATGCATTCTGAGCCTAGGAGTACCACCTGGGGCCAGTCCACTAAACGCGTGCTGACTAGGTGCTAAGTTAGCACGTTGTTTCAAACTCTTAATAATGTTTTAATTTGAGTGGTTTTTTCTCAAGAAACTTTATTGGACTCTTCTTTTAAATGGGATAAATTATTATTTACACAGTTATATGCATATTTGCTTTAAATAAAAGCTAATAAAGCCTTAACCCCTAGTTATGAGTTTTTCTAGCCGTTATCTATGGGTATTATTAGCTTATTAGCTAATAATACCCATAGATGCCCATATAATACATATGATAATATACATATATATAATAATATACATATAATATATATACATATATATATAATATACATACATATATATAATAATACCCATATTATGCCTTATTAGCTTGTATTTATACAAATATGCATTAAATTAATAAAATATCAATTTATGCCACGCAGACAAAGTGTTTAATAAGACTTCTCAAGAAAAAACCTAGTAGTTTTAAACAACGTGCTAACATAGCATCTAATCAGCACGCATTTAGTGGACCGACCCCTGGTTGCTGGATTTTTTCTCTCATAGAAATGAGTCCAGCTTGGCATGGCCAGAAAAATGTTGTTGTACGTCGGCAACACATAGCAGCTTTCCATCTAGCAAACCAGTGAACAAATAAAGCTCTATTGTGCATGGAGTTGTATCGCTGGCCTTGCAGGAACACCTATGCTGCTTATGTACGATGTTAAATAGTAAGATAAATATCAGGTGACTTAGACCTCGGAATGGGTGAACACTACATGCAGTGAACATTCTAGCGGTAAAGATTGCCAACATCGTTATCAATGTTGGACGAAGAGTCTCAACCATGGGGGTGAAATTTTTTCCTGGCTTGTTTTAGTGCCTGCCTTTTGCATAATCTGCATAGGAGACATAAACTTCAGGTAATGCAACAACAGCAACAACCAGTCTCTGGTTAGTTAAAGGTAAGTAAGAAGCAACAAAACCTGTGTAAAGCGCGGTTCACAGCTGAGACTTACAGCTTAAGACTTAAGATTTTAGATTTAAGAATGGTGACTTATGACTTACGGTCCGCTTCACAGCTTGACTTAAAACTTATGACTTTGCGCTTAAGACTTCTGACTTTAGACTTAAGAATTGAATCATGTTATAATTTGACTAAAGACTTTAGCTATTTTTTTGTTTTCAAGCTTAGAAAACAGATCAAAAATAAAATTTTTTGAAACAGAATGACAAATAAAACATTAATTTGAAGCTTTAAATTTAAAAAAAATCAAGATCGTTTTAATAATTTATTTAAATCTAAAGAAAAATAATAAAACAGAAAATTGTTGTTAAAAATAGCAGATAAATACGCAGACCTGTGCACGGTTTGGAAATGCCCCCACCCAATATTAATGGCTGTGCCCCACCCCCCGTTTTATTGCCCCCACCCAAAAATGAAAAAAAGTGCCCAAAAATTATGACGCCATCATCGCAAATTTTTTGTCGTTTTTAGCTTATTTTAATGCATTTTAAGCCTTTTTAAACCTAGTTTTGCTTAAATTTCGCTTTTTTGTTCCTTTTTTCTCCTTTTTTTCTCTTTTTTTTCCTTTTTTTCTTTTTTTCCTGTTTTAAAAAAATTGTCCCCGTCCCCCTCATTTTGGAATTGCTAATTTACAAAGCAAAACAATAATAAAGCAACTTACTTTGTAGCCTTAAATCATAGATGAAAATGGGCGGAAGGTAGGGTGGAGTCCACCTTCCAGCTTCAAAAATTTGACCCCTCTCCCCCTTAGAAAAAATTTAGGACTTCTGTTCTCCCCAAAACTTGTAAATTTTTTTACCCTGAGCTCTCTATAGAAGTTGAAATACCCCTTCCCTTTTAGATAAAATTTTACGTACTATTTTCATTGTAAACTTCTCAACAAAAAAGTGAATTTTTAACGCAACGTAAGGAAAGGATGCATTGATTTTGTTTAACAGTTTGAACATCACTAAAAAAATTTGCAATTTTTTTCTTGATATTAGCTGTTTTCTGTCTAAATCTGTTGTTTCAGCAAGGTGGAAACTGTTTGCATATAAAAAAATTGCTTAATTATAGGCACCTTGCACTGGAACTCTGTTTATACATGAAGTATGCAATATACATAAGCGTCACCATAATGGATAATTACCGTGTCTCCTACTTATCTTTCGTAGTATGCAGATCAAGCGATCGAAAGCGCGCGAAATTTCGATCGGTTGATCTGCATACTACGAAAGATAAGTAGGAGATACTGTAATTATCCATTATGGTGACTACCTATGTTTATTGCATACTTCATGTATAAACCGAGTTCCAGTGCAAGGTGCCTATATATTTGAATTGTCTAAAGTTTTGTTAAACTTATTGAAATTTGATTTTTTAGTTAAAATTCCTACAAAAACGTTTAAGTCTAAAGTCAATTATCAGATAACTGTGAACTGGCAGGCTTAAGTCTTAAGTCCCAAGGCAAAACGCTTGAGTCTTAAGTTTTAAGCCATAAGCGGTAAGTCGCAGCTGTGAACTGCCCTTAAGAGGCTGGTAGAAGGCAGCGAAATTGCCGGAGGCAGGTTGGAGGCAGGGCATAGCAGCCAAATCTGCATCATAGACAGAGGCATGTAAGATGCACGTCGGAGGCAGGTAAATTTGGAAGAGAGGCAAGAATTAAGTTGGAAACAGGTATGAAAGACTAAAGTGTTCGACGTAAGAAGGTAAGAGGCAGATAAAAAACTGCCTTCCAAAATAATGAAGCCCTTTTTATTGGGTCTTAAGACAAAAAAGCTAACTTGTAAAACATTATGTTCGGCATACTTCAAAATAAAATGATCCAAAATTTAAAATAATTCTTCAATGTTCATACAGAAAAAATGACAAATAGTTTTATGACATTGTAGTAGTGTTGTAAAAAACAAAGATTTTCGATTATTTTAAGTAAAAGTAAAATAATTTGAAAAATTTAAATTAACGGTTAAAATTTTATTTAAGTAAAGTAAAAGTAAGACTTATTTTTTAAGTAAAAGTAAGAGTAAAAATATATATAATAAATTTGATTGAAAAACGGAACAAAACAGCGGTTTTCGGAGCTCCAGGGCTTCCAAAGTTTTTTGCTAATTTTATAAATAATTTTTCATTTTAATAAGTTTTTTGTCTATAAAAATAGTGTTTAACGTGTTAGCGGCTTAAAAAACTTTCTTCTGCCACTCATTTAATATTAAGTCGATAGGAAACCTAGTCGTTTAAACTACTAAAATTACTTTAAGTATTTGCAAGAAAAAAATCCAAGTAAGAGTAAAAGTAAAAATTTCAAAAGTCGAGTAAGAGAAAAAGTAAAATTAAGCAAAATTTAAAACTCGGGTAAAAGTAAAAGTAATCCAAAATCCGTTACTTTTATTAGTTTAAGTAAAAGTAATAACTTTTTACAACACTGCTATTGTAGTAGAAAACGATTGTTTTTAAATAGCATCTTTAACAATCGCAAAAGCAGAAACAATTAAAAGATTATATTAAAATGTAACGATTTAATAATTATTTATTTCAAGTTTGCTGTGAGCATTTTTTTCTATCTTTATTCCAGGACTGCTTTATATCTTTTTCTTGGTCTATTAATAGTCCATTTTTATGAGTACTTTACTATTTTTACAAAATTCTAATTCTAAAATTTAGGTAGTTTTAACACTAAATATTTTTCCATGCTATACACAGATTTACTCATGCATAGTCTATTAATAGCTCATACTTAACAGTATTTTACTTTTTCACAAAATTTTAATTCTAAAAATTTTTCCAAGCTACACAAGGATTTGCTTTTAAATAAACAACAATTTCAATGCTGTTATTTTTTCGATCAGCTGGACAAAACGTTTTATAAAAACATTTGCAGTTAATTTTTCGCTTGTTTTATATATTAAGATCTAAGAATCAGTTTGAAAAATTTTGATATTTTTTTGGAATTTGGCCATTCCCCTCAATTTTGTTAAGTATTTATAACAAGTCACTGAGGTGACAACCACTTTGTATATAGTAATGTTTGTGTAATATCTAAAAATAAGGGTGTTAACCAATAAACAAATTACCCGCCAAATAAACTTTTTTAAAAAATTAAAGAAACAAACCTTTTACTCCACATGCTACTATGTATTTCTAAAGTTCTTTTGAATTAAGTAGGTATTAATTTAGCAAAAAATTGCGAAAACACGAAAAAAATTGATATTTCTGTTCCATATTAATAAATTTGACAAAAATTTTACAACCCGGACAGGACGGGGTGCCTGAATTAGGAAAAACGGTTTTTACCTGCCTCCTACCTGCACTATTGAAAATTATGCTGCCTCCTACCTGCCTCCACCCTGCCTCCTACTGGCCTCTTAACGTGTATATGCTTCAACATAGAAGCAGGGTGACCTGCCTCCTACCTGCCTCTCAGACAGTTTTACTTGCCTCCACCCTGCCTCCAGGCTGCCTCTGAGGCAGTTTTACCTGCCTCCTACCTGCCTCCAGTTTTCGGGAGTCAGGTTAAAGAGCCGCCCTTACCGAATTAAAATAGAATATTTAATCCTTATTTTTAAACCATTTTTGCTCAAAACTTTTGATTTGCTTTAATAATAAACGTCAATTCAATAGTGCAAATCTTCGAGTTTTTTGAATTTGCGATCGCAAAAACTCAAAAAATTCGGCGCACACTGTAGTTTAGAATCAGGTCGAGTGATACCGTGATCGAGATAAAGCTAAATCATGTATTTTGAATAGTTATTAAATTATAATTTTTAATTTCTATTGTTTACAGGATTACAAAAACTGATATTCTTTTGGATGTGACAATCATAAAACAGACAAAATCTATACGGCTGTTAAATAGTTTCAGAAAGGTTGATACTTTTGGTTTTAGTTAAAATTAGAAAGCTAACGCACTTATTGGATTTATGAAACGTTTTGACATGACAACAAACCTTTGTCATCGTCAGTAAAATATATAAATAAATAATGGTAAACCCAATATAGGAAAATATTTAAAAACTCCAAAAATAGTGTAAAACTTTATTGCAATCGCTTAATAAATAGAAAAGCTCGGTCGTTTAAATAAATGATTTAAAAAATATTTACAAATGAAGTAGATAACAAATAATAACAATTAATACATAGCTTTTGCTTTGCTTCCTGCTCGACGTGTGTACGTTTTTGATCATATTGTTATATCTTAAATGTCCGCCATTTTTTATCCCTTACTTTTGACCTAAAATTTTTTTGGGGGGTTGACACCCCAGGGGCTAGGGGGGCCAATAAAAATGCCGAAAAAATTTTTTTAAATTTTTTTTTTGAAACCATTGAAAACATTAAATTTATTAAAAAATAACGACTTTTTATTTTAGATTTGTGTCAAAAAACCTAATATTAAGCTTACAAAGCTGTCAAAAATGACGAATTTAAAATTTGAAAGTGTTTCAAGCCCTTATGCTGGAAGCAGCAAATCTCTAAAATTTAAAAGTTTTACAAGAATAATAAACTTTAGAAGATTAGTTTTAAATTTTTTAGTTTATTTTGATATCAATAAAAAGTGGTCCCAATAACCCCATAAAAAACGCAAAAAAAATTCGTTAACATTCAAAAATACTTCCCAACGATATGCAAATTTTTATCACAAGTAGCCCGTGTCTAGGGATCGACCGGGGCCCCGGCCCCGGCCCCGGCTTGCCCCGGTACTTTTTTTCCACCCCGGCCCCGGCCCCGCCCCCGGCAAACGCAATTCTCTCTACCCCGGCCCCGGCCTCGGCCCCGGCCTCGGCCCGGGCCTCGGCCCCGGCCCCGGCAATTTAGCTGTCAAATGAGCCGGGGCAAACCGGGGTAAGGATCCCTAACAATGCAAATTTTAAAGCGCTTCTAAACATTTTTGACAGTGAAATATTATACAAGATTTTATCTACAGAGCTAATCTAATTGTTTTAATATTAGGGTATTTATTGTTTATTATGCTATATTAAGATTTTCTAAAGCCTCTTTATTTTATTAAGATTCCTTATTTTAATCACGAATTTTTATTCTAAAAATTTAAAGATATCTTGAGTATTAAAAGCCGTTTGTAGATTTTATTTACAAGATGAGAGTTTGACAGTAGATATCTATGGTTGAATTATATCTGGCTGACCTCTAGTAAGTTTGTATAAGAGACGTAAACGGATCAATTAAAATTGTGCGGTTATAAAATTTTAAATAAACGAATTGGAGCGCATAATTTTTTTAATTCTTGCTTTTCAAAAAATATATATAAACTAGTCAACTTTCACGCTTTTAAAAAATTGTATTTTTGTTCCAAATTGTGTAATTTGATAAATAATTGTTAAAATATCGTATTTAATCTTAAATATAAAACCGTTTTTACTGAAAGTTTTAAATGATTTTAATGTTAAATAGTCGATTCAACACTTCAAATCATCGAGGTCAGCTAGGTTTTATTTGCCTCCATAATCACTAGACGTATTTTGCATATATTGGAGTTATTTTAATATCCATGCTAATATCAAAAATATATAAAACAAGAGAATTTTCGGCTAGACAGGGAATTTTTATCCTAAATTTTACAAGAAATGTTGCACTTGTAACTTTTCACGCGCAAGCTATTCTCTGTGCACTCAATAAAACTTTTCTCTCACAGCGATATTTTGTACACCAAAAAACTCATTTTTTCTAAGACTATTTTACTAAATCGCTCTGTGCAAAAAATTAGCAGAAAATGATGATTAAATTCGATTATTTAAATTCGATTATGTGTGAGTTGATTAGAACGGTTTATTGTATAACTGGACATAGGGTAGTGCATTTAATTTCGGCACTTTACAAACAATTGATTGTTTCTCAGTCAAAAAATCATTATTTTCAAAAATTTAAAAGCCTATCATTATCTCCAGACAGTTTTCTT
>JASAMX010023144.1:0-45646 GCA_030248175.1 Microlaimidae sp. YZB2_3 | reverse complement strand
CGAAAGTTGAAATTAGAATAAAATTTAAATGAAAACTTCTATTAATTTTGCAGTGTAAAATAACGTGTAAACACTAAAGGCAAAATATAAATTTGATTGGATTTGTAATAATGTAGTTGTTAATGTTTAATTTGGTAAAAATGCGAACATAAAAAATAAGAAATTACTAAACGGGATTGGATAGGTAACATTTTACTCTGCTTGGCATCAATGGTCGAGTCGTTTGAGGCAGGTCGGCTTTAGACTGCAAGGTCGGGATTTCGAACCCCAAGGAAGTTGCTTTTCCATTTTTTGTACCGGGAATTTAAACTTATCAAAATTTCATTTTAAACTTATTAAAATTGAATTTAATAAAAAAACAGATCTTTTTAGATATTTTAAAAAAATCAATTAATTGATTATTGATTGGTATTAATAAAATAAGAAAAAAAAATAGATCTGCTAGTGATTGATGTAGATACTAAATTTTTGATGTAAATATTTTGCTATAGACACAAAAAAATTAAAACCAAATCTGTAATGTAAAAAGCTTCTTGGAGTCTATTGTTTAATTTCTTTTAATATAATAGTATGGTTGATTTTTTAATTAAAAATCCTCCACGAAATATTGTTTTTCATTATTGTTGTGGATTTTATATGTAAATAATCTTCCGGAAAATAATTTTTCCAAAAAAAAACACCAATGTAAGTATTATGCAGCCATATTCTATCTACCACTAAAAAAATTAAATATAAATTATACGCCCCGGTACAAAAAAATGAAAAAAGAAGTTCATTGGGATTCGAACTCCCGACCTTGATTATCGAGTAAAATCCTACTTTCGTAATTTTATTTTTTATGTTCGCGTTTTTACGAAATTAAACATTAATAACTACATTATTACAAATCCAATCAAATTTATATTTTTTCTTTGGTGTTTACAAGTTATTTTACACTGCAAAAATTAATAGAAGTTTTCATTTATATATTATTTTAAATTCAACTTTCGGCCTAATGTGTATTGGAATTTTACTGTGTAAAACGCCTTATGTCGAAATAGTCTATTGTTCAATGAATAACTTAAAAATATAATAAGCATTTGTTATTCAGGAAATCAACTAAATAAGCCAGTCGTAGTGTCTCTATACTAGATCTGAATAAGGGTTTTTTAGTGTAGCAACAGGAAGAGGTTAAAATAACAACTAGCGCCAATCGTATTTAGAGAGAGAATTAAGAAACAGCGAGCGACTATTACATTTTACTGTTCTAAATATTTTAAATATTTATTGGTAAAAATTTTGAACCCTTCCCTTCAAAATTTCTTTAATACTACCTAATATTACAAAAGCAAACCAACGTTTTTAAGGGATTTTTAATGTTTTGTTGCTTTGTAGGTACGGCGCTGCTGGCGCGCTTGGTTCCGCTTTTTTAATGTTTCAATTACAGAAAATGCTTCTATTTAAAAATTTAGAATGGACTTTTTAAAATTAATTTTAAGATTTGAAAAGTTTTACAACCATAAAGATCTTTTATAAAGATCTTTTTATAAAGATATTCTTCATAAAGATCTTTTCTATATTAATTGTTACTGGTAAAATTGTTATTTCACATCAATTTTGAGAATAACATTCTTAAAGCACTTTAAAAACACATTTAAATGAATTATATAGATTGGTTGTAACAAAAAACCTAGAAAACTCGCCAGTATTACGTGGAAAATAACAGGATGTTAGAATTACGTTGGCGGTTTTTTGTTTGCAAAATAAAAAATTGGAAACGCAAAAATGCATAAATGAATTTTTTTACATAATACTGTCGAATAAATTAGATTATTTAAAATATTTAATGTTTCAACACGCAAAATTTTTTATACGCCAAAATCAACAAAAACCGTTCATTATTTGACAAGATTACGCAAAAAACCTTATCAAAAAGTTTAACGTTTGCAGTTTTTTGTTTGCAAACTAAAAAATTGCAAACGTAAAATTCAGGTAGAATCTGCAGTATTACGTAGAAAATTTCTCATGTAGATTATTTCACGGGTTCTAACAGATTGTTTTACATGATGAAAAATCTACAATGTGGAATAATCTATGTATAGTTAGAAAAGCTCTTTAACGTAAAAGAGAGTCGGACATTTTCTACTTTTATAAATGCTTGTTATAGAGTACTTGCGTTCACAAATATAGTCCCATATTTTTGACTAGCAATAATCGCAAAATAATGGAAGAGTATTTTTATTTTTTTAAAAACTAATACTAAGAAAACAGCTTTAGGCTTGATGAAAAAAAATTTTTTAAAAAAACTTTTGAAAAACTTTCAAAATTCTATTTTTCTAATCACATTGTAAATTACTAGAAAATCTTTCTACAAACATTATCTCGGAAATGCACATATAAACAAGAAGTAAGTTAACTGTTGCAATAGTTATTTTATGTGTTTAACTTTGTTCTTGAGTTTTTATACTTAAACTTTTCACAATAAAAAAATTAACGCCCCTAAACGCGGTTTTAATGATTAGAGATAAACAGTCACACAACTTTTAATGACACCAAAATATGTCCTTTATTATTAGTAATTAATAAAGAAAACATTGTTGCTATTTTTTTAGTTTTGATAAAGCACCTAATAATGTCACTCGACACTTTCTTTTACCAAAAATTGTCTTAACAATATTTAAAATGGCTAAATTTTATTTCAACCTCCAAATCCAAATTCCAGTGCTCAGATGACTTAGAAATAATTTAATATGTTTGATGAATCTTCTTTAAAACCATTTTTGAAACGCGCTTAGTAGTTATAACTAAACGTTTTTATGCCAATAACAAACGCCTATTTATGATATTCAGTTTGTTTTTAAATTAACGAAAATTTATACTTTTAACAGTATTTGATCGAAAATTAATTTAATGTATTTCCAACAATTTATTTGATTGTACACTATCAAGAATGCATAATAAAAATTTCTACCATATGATAATGATTTGTTTATACATTGATCTAATCACACAGCATTGTTGCATGTTTTTTAGCTTGATGCAATGTCAATTTAAAAAATCAAACTCACAGCAATCTTTGACAAGCGCGGAATCGCCACATTTTCAAATTTATAGTTGTTTTTTACACATACAAATATAACCTTCTAATTGAAAATGTGGCGATTTCGCGCTTTTCAAAGATTGCTGTAAGTTTGATTTTTTAAATTGACATTTCATCAAACTAAAAAACATGCAACAATGCTGTGTGATTAGATCAATGTATAAACAAATCACTATCATATAGTAAAAATTTTTATTTAGTGAGCAGCTGGCCAATCCAAATGCAAATTTCCTATAGTCCACATAATGTCCATCTCAGCCTAGTCCATCTTTTCTGTCTAAACATACGCCCGGGGAAAAATCGCCCCTTTTTTCTGCTCTATTCTTAGAACATTTTTCAAGGCTAGTTTAATATAAGGGAAAGAGCGCTCCCTGATTGTTCGAAATGGGAAAGGTTGTGATTTATACCGCTAAAAACACAATAAAAAAGTTTTTAACGCTTTGCACAAAGTCTTCACTGCCTATTTTACTTGTAATATCTAAAGTTATATCTCAAAAGTTTAGAATCAAAAAAGCTTTCTATAGAAATTTAGGAGATACTTTAAAAAATTTAAAAATACAAAGACAATGATTTGCAACAAAAAATTGCTTAAAAATTGTAAATAGCGTATTTACGGCTAAAGCGCTTCCCTTCGCGCAGCACTTAATCCGTAAAAAGTTGATTATGCATTCCTGTACACTATGTCAAAAATAAATGAGGATTTTTGAACATAATATTGAGAAATTAAATCAAAAAAAACCAACCCAACCAGAGGATCGGAACAACATCAAAAGGCTGTCATAAATATAACTTACTATAAAATTTGTTTCGTTTATTTTGAAATTCTATAAGATCAAATAATTTCAAAAACATAAAAATTAATCATCGGTCGGTTTTGTCATTTTGAAAAAACAGGAAAATATTGCGTTACATTTTTCGGTGACTAAGAAAAACACACAAAAGGTTAACACACTTTTTTTATTTTCTATTTACTGCAGTTGTTTTTGTAAGTTTACACAACAGGTTTTAATGACTTAAATTGTGAATTTTTAATTTTTTTGATGAAAAGTTTTCAGATCGAACCAAACCAACTTCTCTGAAGTGGTAGGTGGTAGTGTAAACAATCATTATCGGGGATAGTCATGTGAGCCTGCACTCGACATTTTCTCGATGAACTAGTGGTTAGTTGACCACCCTCAGATTTTCACCCTGATGACAATCATCTTTAACATTATTTCCATAAATAAATTTTTTAATTACCCTAACTTGTGATAAACAATTATGATTAGGTCTTAATAGTAATTTTGTTCGTCAGAAGTCAAAACTCTGTAATTACAACCTTGAGCAAAAAATAAAGCTGGTATATCCAAGCATTATTTATAAAAGTTAGAAAGAGGAAAATAGTAAATAAAAAAACTTCCCAGAGATGATTGTCTAAGTGAAGTATGCAAGTTCAAAGTTTACCAAACGGCCAAACGTATACAAGAATGTTTTAAACTTATAATATAAAAACATTAATTTACAACCCTAGTAGCAACACGTCATTGATTTATCTAAAAGGCATAACATTTATAATTTACGTTATTTACTAGTGTTTTTTTATTTATCAATTTCAACCTTTTCCAAGATTGTATTGGACCTTCGGAACTCCGGAGCTTAGCCCTATTTTGGTACTAACTTTATGAATAATTAAAAACTAATGCCATAGATTATTTTGTCAAATAATTTTTGTAAACTTAATTCCTTCCAAAACTAATCAAAACATTTCGAGCAGTCTAAAGCCTAAAAATGCGACTAGAACAACTTAATTAAAACCTATTTCATGCTTAAATACTTTTGAAATGGATCGTTGAAAGGGTAAACGGAAATTTCGTCTTCTACATCTCGTCTTTCAACTCGTCTTCTACATCTCGTCTTCGGAAAACTCGTTTTTTAAACATTTCGTCTTCGGAAAACTCGTCTTTTGAATGCAATTTTGTAAACGTACTTTCAAAAATGCGAGTTTCGACCCCAATGATAATATTTTCTTTGATTTTTAAGTTTTTCTTAGGCTTAGGAAAAAATAAGGTTTTTACTCTTCAGTTCAAAAAGCATCATTAAATACAAATTTACCATGATAAAATTTTGCTTGATTTTAAGGTTTTGTTTAGGCTGAGGTTCCCAGTTTTTCGAATAAATCTTTTAATAAAAGTTTATAATGATAAAAATTTTGCTTGATTTTTGGCTTTTGCTTAGGCTTAGGTAAAAAAAGGTTTTCAATGCATTGTTTTAGTGAAAAAAATAGAAAAAACCTGTATTTTGAAAAATGGGTTTACAAAATCGCAAGTAAAAGACGAGTTTTCCGAAGACGAGATGTTTAAAAAACGAGTTTTCCGAGGACGAGATGTTAAAAGACGAGATGTAGAAGACGAAATTTTCGGGAACCCCCCCAAGCCATTCATATTTTTATTAACTTTGGTATGGTTGCTTTAAAAACACACGCCTTGTTTCGTGTCTCTAAATATGGGTAAGAGCCGAGTCCATCTTATTTTTGACTTACCTTGTTGGAGTAAATTTTAAAACACACCACTGCCTATTTTACATCTTCTAAATGTGGTTGAGAACCCAACACTATTTACTAACGATGTCCGGTAAAGATTTCCGCAAAAACAGTTTCCGCGGAAAAAACTTATTTTCTTTAAAAGATTATTTCTGCGAAAAAATTTCCGCGAAGGAATTTTCTTCTTTTTTTATATTTACGGTATTTAGTATCAAAAATTATAACAAAAAGCAATTTTAGAAAAATTTCGACATACTGCGGAAATTTTTTTAAAATAAAAAAAGTTTAAAAACATTTTTGTCATCAATTTTTCTAATTTAAAAAACTTTTTTAAAGATTCTAACGAAATAAAATCAAAATAATCTCAAATTTTCTGCAGATTTTTTTGGCGTTGAAATTTGTTTAAATTTCTTTATATACCTTTGTTTTCGTTTAGAACAACGAAATATATGTAACAAAAATTTTCAAATTTAGTGCATGTTCAACTTTTTTATTTTGATAAAATTTTAATACATTGAATAAAGCTAAAAATATTTAAAAATTAAAAAAATGCATATGTAAAGAATTTTATAATTTTCTAAATTATGCACCAAAAAAATTTAATAATTCTTTTTCATATAACCAAAATATGTACAATACCGGCTAACAGGAAATTCCTCGGCACATTTTCCTCCGCAGCTTTTTCCTAAGCCTAAGCCTACGTTTTTCTAAGCCTAGGCGAAATTTAAAAATCATTAAACTTTCTCTAATAACTGTGCGGCGAAAGTTTTACTAGATTTTTGAGTTTTGCTTAGGCTTAGAAAACATCAGCTTAGGCTTATGCTGCGGAGGTAAATCTGCGGAGGTATTACCTGTTATTCTTGAGAAAAAATAAAATAAACATGTTGAAAAATAATTTACAAAGAAAATCAAAAATTTCGTTAAAATCTTTAATATAAAAAACAATATTTATTTAATTATTTTAAAAAATTTAGGACAAAAAACAAAACAATTTTAGACAGAAATATTTCTGTTTCCAATAATCTTGCGGTTGCGTACTTCCTGCCATAGTTCGCAGTTATATAAGAAAAACGAAAAATAAACGGAAAAAATTCTCTCGTGGAAATTTTTTCCGCGAAAATAATCTTCCAGCAGAAATAATCCTGAGGAAATATTGCTGCGAAAATGTTTTTCGCGGAAATTGTTGTTGCGGAAATATTTACCTAGAACCCTTACTATATAATTTTATGTTTTTACACACTTTATGGTTCGCGGAAATTGTTGTTGCGGAAATATTTACCTAGAACCCTTACTATATAATTTTATGTTTTTACACACTTTATGGTTGGAATTTTAAAAAAAACATCTATATTTTTTAAGGTTTTGCCTTTCGGTAGAAATCGCTCCTCAAAAACGTATGTTATTTTTATGTTTTGGGGTCAAAATTCCCAAACCGCGTGTTCTACATAAATTATTTAATGTGATTTTTCATGGAAAAACCTTGGTTTAATGTAAAAATTTTTGGCTTAATGGGTTTTTTTAATTTTTAAAATACAAATTCACCTGTACTGCACGGGTTCCAATGACAATTGATCTTCAAAAACGTTCGTTATTTTTTGTGTTTTGGGAAATAATGTCCCTAAAATAGAGTAATTCTGTTTCATGCAAAATCTCATTCGAATCTAGTTGATTTAAAACTTTGGTGTTTGGTAAAAAAATTTTTGGTTTCTAGTATATTTTTTGACCTATCTCCGTACCTTTACCAAAAACTAAAGTTTTAACATCAAAATTTCCATAAGATAATATGCATAGAACTCTATTGCACCATTTCTGGGAAGCCGTTCATGAAAGAAAAACACCAAAAAAAAACAACGTACATTTTCCGAAATCAACTCCTATTGAACTTAATTGTGCAAAACAGGGGTGATATGTTTTAAAAGTCACTAAACAAAAGTTGGCTAAAAAATTGGTTCTGAAAACATTGGGTTCTAAATAAATTATGTAGTATTTGTTTGTTTATAATATGGTTTTTATTCAATAATATGTATCAGAGTTGAGTTGAAATTTTCGTACAAAACATGTCAAAAATACAAATAAACATACACTTTAATTTATATTTGTTGGTGCTTGTATACATAAATCAATATAACAAACATAGAACATTCTGTATGTGAAGATGACAGACACTAAAACATTAAGTTGAGAACTAGGTTCACAATGTCAAAAAACAAAATCAACTAAACCTTCTATTTTGTTAAAAAAATAGAAAAAAATA
The DNA here is from genome assembly GCA_030248175.1 of Microlaimidae sp. YZB2_3. Classification (NCBI taxonomy): domain Eukaryota; kingdom Metazoa; phylum Nematoda; class Chromadorea; order Desmodorida; family Microlaimidae; species Microlaimidae sp. YZB2_3. Next base: position 37,795 of record JASAMX010023144.1, on the reverse strand, counting down.
GAAACAAAATAGAAGGTTTAGTTGATTTTGTTTTGGTTTTGATATGTGCTTGGGAGGTTGAAAATCATAAAACATTTTTATAAAAAATTTCTCCCTCCATATTATACTAATTTTGCTGTAATAGAAATTACTAAAAAGTTTATTTAGTTTTTTAGATATATTATAAACAAATTAAATCTCGCTGACTTTGATGAGCCGCAATATTTAATCAAATTTTTAACAAAAAAAGCAATTAAAAATTGGGAATCAGTATTGATTAATATTAAACCGTAAATAATTTATTTTAACAATTTTTCCCAAGTTATTTATTTTTAACAAAAAAATTTTTTTTCATGTCTGAAAATTAGTTGAAAAGTTGAGAAACAGCGAAGTTGAATTTTTTAATATATTTTCTAAAAAAGCGGGATTTAAAATAAATTGCGTTTTAATTTGTTATCAACGTCATAAGAGTTTTTAATATATTTTCTAAAAAAGCGGGATTTAAAATAAATTGCGTTTTAATTTGTTATCAACGTCATAAGAGCACAAACTTAATATTGTTCTTCTCATGGCTTCCATAAAATTGTTAGCCAGATATTGTAACCACATTCTTAATTACATAAATAAAAAAATATAATTTTCAAAGTTTCAAAGAAAAAAAATTTCTATTAAAAAAGTTCCCCCCATTCTCAAATATCAAAAAAAAAAAGAAATTCTCATAAAAACAAATATTTTAAAATAAACCAGGTTAAGGTATTCTTTGTAACCGGCGGCCGTTAAGATTATCTTTGAAATTTGCATATACGTCATGATCGACCGCACAATTTGTCAGATCACAAAATCGTGATTATCAATCGATTCTCCGTTGTCAGTTGTATATATGTTCGTTAAAAGACCAGCAAACTTAACACCCGTGTTTTTGGCTGTGCTTCACGGTATAAGCTTGCTAACTGTAAATCCCATTTACCTCGACCGCACAAATGTCAAATCAAAAAAACATCGCTACCAATCGATTCTCCGTTACAAGTTCTATCTATCTATGTTCTGAATTTCAAGTCATATAGATTTTATTCGGCTGAGTTATAATTGTTTTAAATAAAATTTGCATATACGTCATGATCGACCGCACAATTTTTCAGATCACAAAATCGTGATTATCAATCGGTTTTCCGTTGTCAGTTATATCTATGTTCCAAATTTTAAGTCATATAGATTTTATTCGGCCGAGTTATAATTGTTTTAAATAAAATTTGCATATACGTCATGATTGGCCGCACATTTTGACAGAACTCAAAATCGTAATTATCAATCGATTCTCCGTTGTCAGTTGTATTTATGTTTCGAATTTCAAGTCATATAAGTTTTTTTTTTGGCCGAGTTATAATTGTTTTAAATAAAATTTACATATACGTCATGGTCGACTACACAATTTGTAAGATCACAAAATCGTGATTATCAATCAATTCTCCATGGTCAGTTTTATTTGTGTTTCGAATTTCAAGTCATCTAGATTTGATTCGACCGAGTTATAATTGTTTTAAATAAAATTTGCATATACGTCATAATCGATCGCACGAATTTTCAGACCACAAAATCGTGATTATAAATCGATTCTCCATTGTCAGTTGTATTTATGTTTCGAATGTTACATCATATAGATTTTATTTGGCCGAGTTATAAATGTTTTAAATAAAATATTTGCATATACTTCATGATCGACCGCACAGTTTGCCAGATCACAAAATTGTGACTATCAATTGATTGTCCGTTTTCAGTTGTATATATGTTCCAAATTTTAACTTATATAGAGTTCATTCGGCCTAGTTATAATTGTTTTAAATAAAATTTACATATACTTCATGACCGACCGTACAGTTTGGTAGATCCCAAAATCGTGACTATCAATTGATTCTCCGTTGTCAGTTGTATATATGTTCCAAATTTTAACTTATATAAAGTTGATTCGGCCTAGTTATAATTGTTTTAAATAAAATTTGCATATACGTCATGATCAACAGCACAATTGGTCAAATCACAAAATCGTGATTATCAATCGATTTTCGGTTGTCAGTTGTATCTATGTTTCGAATTTCAAGTCATATAGTTTTTATTCGGCCGAGTTATAATTGTTTTGTATAAAGTTTGCATACGTCATGATCCACCGCACAATTTGTCAAATCACAAAATCGTGATTATCAATCGAAACTTCATTGTCAGTTGTATCTTTGTTTCAATTAAATAGAGTTGATTCGGCCGAGTTATTCAAAATCAAAGAAAGCGTTAGGAAGTTATTCACTTACTTACTCGCTCACTTACTTACTTATTTACTTGCTTACTGATCTGAGCCTGAGGATAATATCCGGCGGCCCACGGTCGCCGGAATACATATGTTATTAGCTTAGACAACCAATTAAATCACGAGCTTCTCGCTAAAACACTCTTAATAACCGTATTTGAGGCACTTTTATTTTTTTTTACCTATATTCATTTAACATTTTAAAATTGTTATGTAAGTTCAAACTGATAACTCACTCTTAAAGAGACTATTATTCCCGCATGCACAGCCGATTATAGGAGTGAATTAAGTTCATGATCGGGTTTAATACCCGTGAGAACCACTTTGTTGTTAGTTATAATTGTATCCAGCGATGTGCTCTTAGGTATTTGTGTTCTCAATTTGGAAGGCGATCTTCGGATATAATGGGAGCGAACGCGTTGTTTTCCGTCCAGTTTTTGCTTGTCCATGATATCTTTGTTGTGATAGGAGGACGTTTCCATCATCGTTTTTCCAGTTAAATAGCCCACAAGCACGGATCGGTAGCGATTAGAAAGAATAACGTACACCACAAAATTCGTGCACACATTAAAAATGAGCAACGTTGTACTAAAGTAGAATACCATTTCATTGGACCTTTAACTCTTTGTGACTTTTGCGGTGAACGTGAAACTATACATGAGTATGTTTGTCCGGAGTGGGGGGGGGGGGGTAAAACGCGGATTTCGAGGGAAAGAGAATTTAAATCCGAGAAACGCATTTCACTGATATTATTTTTTTCTAATAAGTGAATTTTACCCATATCGTTTTTTGATTTTGAAGTAAAAATAGGTAAAAAAACGTTAATTTTAGATCTTTATTGCATATATAAATTTTTATTGCTTAAAAAACTCATTTCGATTTTTAAACTTAAGTTTGGAGACAGTTAAAGTTCATTTTGAAGATATTTTTTTCTTCATAAATAAATAAATAATTTTTTTGCTTAAAGCTTGAAAACACTAAAACATTTTTATCATAATGCACTTGAATAAGCGTGACCTTTGTTAATAATAATCATAATTCATTCTTGAAGAGTAAAAAAGATCATAATTCGTGAGTTTCATTTTTTAAAATTAGGGGGGGGGGTCACTTTTTGTCCCCCTAAGTTCTGAGTGGGGGCTAAACCCCTCTCTCAGCTAAACCCCCTCTCAGAATTTGGGAGGATAAACCCTCTCCCCCCCCTTACCCCTATGTTTATATAAGGTTAAATAACGCGTCTAAAACGCTGATCAGGACCACCAGTACAGCCCAACGAGTGTATTTAAAAGAATATTATACTTAATTTTATAATTTAAAAAATTGTATAATGGTTTTGTTTGTTGGCATAAAAAGATCATAATTCGTGAGTTTCATTTTTTAAAATTAGGGGGGGGGTCACTTTTTGTCCCCCTAAGTTCTGAGTGGGGGCTAAACCCCCTCTCAGCTAAACCCCCTCTCAGAAGTTTGGAGGATAAACCCTCTCCCCCTACCCCTATGCTTATATAAAGTTAAATAACGCGTCTAAAACGCTGATCAGGACCACCAGTACAGCCCAACTAGTGTATTTAAAAGAATATTATACTTAATTTTATAATTTTAAAAATTGTATAATGGTTTTGTTTTGCCATAAAAGCACAATAATTTCTTTTTTTATATCATTATACATATTATTTTAAAAGTCTTTCTGAAAATCGATCATTTTAATAATAAATACAAAAAACAAAAATTTTATCACACAGTATGTAAGTCCAAGTTGATTCGTCTAATAGTTTTATCTATAACCAACTAAGGTATGTAAATAATAACAAGAATAAATATTTTGATAATAGTATTTAACACTCCAAATATTAAAATATTAAAACTCTTAAATTATTAAATTATTAAAATAATAATAAAACTCCAAATTTTACACTTTGTGAGTGTTATCGCTGGTTAGACGCGCGGAAGCCACCGTAAAAAGCGGAAGTCTTGGTGGTATAAAACCAACTAAACCACTAAACACTTCAAAAATTTTTGTATTTATTATAAAAATGACGACTGGAAAGTTTAAACACAGACTTTTGTCATTTTGTTATAAGTTTATTCTTGCTTAGGCTAGACTAGATATATGCATTGTATCCACTATTCCTCTATAGCGTGTGTTTTCTTTGCGAGGATGTGACTTCTGTAAAAAGTATGGGCAGCAAAGCTAAATTTTGTAAATTTCCCTTGGTCGGTTTGTGGTCGGTGGTTTTTTTTGTTTATATCATTACATTCTTACCGACACAAACTACAAAATTTAGCTTTTTCGTCTATAAGTAGCCACATCCCCGCAAAAAAAACACACGCTATAAAGAAATAGTGGACACAACTCTTACGTAAACTTATGTTAGTCAGCGTAATGCACATTTTTGTCTTCTCATTGATTGTATGCCACTTATCACAATTTTGTTGATTGTTAACTGATTTAATGTATATTTTAAAACAGCTTACATTAAATTTTTGAGATCATAAAACATTTTAATATTTTCACCCATTATGCTAAATTTAAATGTGTTAAATGTTTTAAATTTTTGACGCTAAGTTGCAAAAAAACTAAAGAGAATGTATTAATGTTAATAAAAAATATTTTTTAGTATTAGAAGATTTTGGAAGGAGCAAAAAACAACACATGGCGCATGGTAAAAGGTAAACCAGATTGAGAAAACACAACGTTATAAAAATATTTTTCCGCTTCACTTCATACCTGGATTTTTTTTTCGCATTGTAGACTTTTTCCCATTAGTTTTGTTTTGTGCACTCACTACCCTTTTTATATTTTTTAAATATTTAAAAAAAATATTTGAAATAAATCATACAAATGGCATTCTACCTTAGATCGCCGAGAAAATAAAACAAAGAAGTGTCGTAGTTCCAGATGTACTCGATGATATTGAGAACGAAACTCAAGGAATGGCAACACACGTATATCACCACTATAACAATCATCATGACGGACGTTTTGTGCTCGGACACCTGCTGAATGGTGAGTTGACTGCGATTTTTCTTTTGCGTTCTAATACTGCAATAGATTTTCGTATTGAGCACGGCGATAAGCACCAGAGGAATCCCGATCTCGAAAATGTTTTGAGCAACAGTACCGTAGTAGAGCCAGTAGTCTGTGTTTCCCCGAAGTTCCTGGTCCACATCGAACTTTCCGCAGTAATATTCTCGACAAGGAATTAGTCTATAATGAGAAAAGTTTAAAAAAAACAACGGAAATTGCCATAAAAAACTAAAAATTATGTTTTAGAATTGTGTTATTTTTGTTTTTGCAAAAAATAATTTAAGTTCGTTTAAATACAATATTGTGATAAAATAGCCAAGCATGTTTTGCAGTATAATTTTAAATATTTTAAATCAATTAACCTAAAATAGATAAACCTGAAATAAGTTTATAGAAATGACGTGTGCTGAAAAAATAAATGATAAGATTTTTATGAAAATAATATAAGAGCGTAAGGACATTTAGACCCACATAACTAATATAAATCATACATTTTGTGGGCATTTACTCAAGTTATTCGCAGAACATTCTTTTTATACAGACTAAAAATATTGATCTGTAGGGATCAACCCTATTTTTTCATTACTATCAATTTTGTTTTTTTACTACGCATTCCGTCTCATACCACACTTGTTTAAAAATTTAATTTAAACTATATAGTGTCGCAATTTTTTAATTTATACTTTGTATAAAAAGTTAAGTTAATTTTCATTTTGCGGAAATATTTGAATTTTTAGCACTAATTTTTAACCAATAAAACTTATCTTAAATAAAACAAGGGTTTTAATTTTGAATTATTGGTTAAATAACAAACAGTCCGTAAGTTTTTCAAGAATCAACAGCAATAGATCCTAAGCGTATAAAAGCGCCACTGTGGTAACTCAGCGTGTATAATAATCATTTTTCGTATTAACTGCGTAGAACAGTCTAGCTAGCATGAATTAGATTAGTACTTTAAAACTATGATATGGTCTATTATAAAGGTACGCCTGATATAATTTTTTTTATTCAACGCTGTTGTCTTAGAGTCTTGCGTAGCTTGTATACAAGGCAAGGCCGTTGCTGCAACACAGGATATAATTTTTTGTTATTGTAAAAAAAGATTTTATTCTTTATTTTTTTAAGAAAATATTACTTAAACTCCCAAAATCGGACGAAATTGTAGAGAATGGACGCGACGGCAACCACGGCGAGACTAGACTTCGCCCTGGTACGGCTGTACCAATGCAGGGCTCTCAGCGGATAGCAGACTGCAACGAAACGCTCCAGGGTGATGAGGACGAAGACCCAGGTGGAAATGAACTGGATCATCATCGCCACTGGATAGAGATACACGTTCGCCACATCTCCAACGTCTAGAATAACGGCATTCTATAAGCAAAAAAAAATTGGTTAATAAAATAATAATCATAACAAAGTGTAACGTCTTCAGCCCGATGCGTCTATTGTTTGTTTTTATTTTGTTGTATAGTTTTTGTGTTTTATTAAGTTTTTGCAGGAGATATGGCTTTTTTTAAATTTCGATATTTCATACTTCAGAAAGACCTTAAAGATACGAGCGAAAACTATTTCGTCATAACAAAGGGAACAAGAAGCGAAATCTAGCTGGCCTATCCAAACAAAAATACGAAAAATTTTAATATTTCTTTTCCTGATAATCGATTAAAAATATTATTATACCGCAATGATTTTTTAACCATTGATCTTGTTTATGACAAAAATTATCAATTAATTAGTTTTATTACTAAAAATTATATTTTTATGCTTTTTTAATAAAATTAGTTTAGATTTTTAAATTAAGAAAAGTAAAAATGTGTGACAAACAACCAACAAACAAAATAATGTTCACAAAAATTTATAGCATAAACATAAAAAAATATTTGACTTACTAAATTGCTCAGACACGTTTACTAATCCTAATTAGGGCCCGCACTAACTAAACCAGGTCTTAGTTAGGGTGGTTTATTTATTTATATAGTTTATAATGTTACTTTGTGTATAGGGAGACTACTATTTACAAATTTATATCTAAATATGTATCATGGCCCTAGATAAGGTGCGCCCTAGTTACGGCGTTAAAATGTTCTAATAAGAACCTTGTTACAAGGTGGCTTTATTTTAAGGCGTGCCATAATTAGGGCTCTTAAAAAAATCACCTTATAAATCACTTCACTGAAAATCATTTTATAAATTAGTAGTTTTTTTAATGAATAAATAAACCCTTCTTAATTTTATATATTCACAAGATTCACGCTTTTTTCCATTAGTTAAGCTAAAAAAATTGTGCGAGTGCTGCTTAGTGCTAATTGCATTGCTGACGTTCACTCATTTTTTCCCTTCTACTTAGACATTAATTCCGTCGTTACCACGAAATAAAGAGTCAAAATCAGTATAAAATCAACGTGACTCTGACGCATAACGTTTATATTACTTGTGTCTTAAAAGATAAAGAAGGTTATAGTTACGAGTATTTTATGACGATTCCGACTCATTCTGTCTTGATAACGACGTCTCAGCCAAAATCATAATCTCAAAGAGCTCAGGCGTTTTTAAAGGCATTTTAAGGTGCAAAAAATTAACAATATCAATATCCTGTATTTCATAAGGAACTGAGCTAACCGCAAACTCGTAATTTGATGCGCAATAACGTTTAAAAATTTCTGTTATTAAGTTATTTTAAAGTTTCTGCTTTAAAATAGTTTGTTCTAACTTTATTTGGGTTTGGGTTTGAGTTTTAGTTTAGGGCTAGAGTCTAGTTTTGCTTAGGTCAAACTCTATCTGCGCTGTTTAAAGCCAAGTTACAAAAATATAAATGGGAAGTTTAGTAGCAGATATTAATTGGGCCAAACATTGTCCTCTTATTTCGCCATATTTGAAGTATTTGTTGACGAAAAATAAAAAAAAATTAAAATTTAACACTTACGTGTAAAAACAAAGCAGGAATGACAAAACAAAAAAGGCTGATGATAGAAAGAGCAATATCGCTAATACTCAGTCCAGTAAGTAAAATATTGATTGATTGATGTCTCATTGATTTTTCGCAAAAAACGAATACGGATATCAAGTTACTAACCAGTCCAATAATGCAGAACAACAACATGGCGCAACCGCAAACGAAACTCAATTTTACAAAAATTAGGCTCTCCTCTGTCTCGGTTTCATTAAACGCTTTCATTGTTGGCTTCATAGTTTCTAAAAAAACAGTTTACTTTTAATGTAATCACGTTTAACCCTTTTTCAACTATGTGGAGCTCTTACACTGTTTTTAAAAAAATATAGGTGCAACTCACATGCATATAGGTAGAGAGTGACAGAAAGGGTGAAGAGGGGTTAAGTTTACCCCTTTCCTCCGAAAAATTGAACCTACGAATTTTATTTCGCTTCTAAAGTTTAGTTACGTGTAAACTTGAAAAGCACATGCAAATTTTTGTAACACTATTAGTCATTCATATTTTTTACTTCTATTTTAGTTTTAGTTTACCTAAATTTGGAGCCCAGGTTCGGAGCCCTTATTTAATAAAAGATATTATTTGTTTAGAAAAAATTCAAAAGTATTTTACTAAACGTACTTGTTTAAGGTGCAAAATTCCATTTACTGATTATTTTTCTCGTTTTAAAATATTTTTATTTGGGTCTCTTAGAATGCTAAAGATTAAAATTTGATATGTAATGTACATGGTTTTTAAAATAATACATAACTTTTTGATTTACCTTTTGATAATTTTTTTCATTGTGATACTTCAAGCTACTTAGTACGCGGCCGTAGTTTAAAACTAAAAACTTATGGTTATAATAAACTTGATTGTAGAAAATATTTTTTGCCGAACGAGTAGGGTTTGTATGGAATTTATTGCCAAACTATGTTGTGTCAACAAATAGATTTAGGGTCGATGGAACCTTGGGAACTTGGGGCTGGAACTTGGAGCCAAAAGCAGAGAACTTGGAGCCGTAAGTGGGGAAATTGGAGCCTAAAAATGGGAATTTGGAGCCAAAAATTAAAATCGCTAAAACGTTTACCTTAGCCTAAAGCGAAGCCTAAATCTAACCCCAAACCAATTTTTTCTTAAAAGCTCTAAATTCTCATTGTTCATGGCTCCAAGTTCCCAAAAATTTTCGATGGCTCCAAGTTCCCCACTTAAGGCTCTAAAGACCCCGTACCAACAAATAGTTTGAACAATTTTAAAATATTATTAAACACAACTAATATATCAAAACATTGTAAAATATTTTTAAATTTTTTTATGACCTTATTGTATTTATAATTCTCTTGTATTGTGTTATTGGGTTTTATGTTCTGTTAATGCGCATTGATTGGTAGGTTTGTTAGTGTAATTTATACCTTTACCTGCCTTCTTGTCGGGTTTTTTTATATTACTTGACTTATATTTTAGTTTATATTAATTATGCTCAATGATTCGATTCTATTCTATTCTAAAAACTAAAAAAACATTCCAAGAATCATCATAAAATTTTTTGTATCGTTTTTGTTCAATAAACAATAAACAATACATGCCCCTACCATCTACTTCACCAAAAAAAAAACAAATACAGGTGTTTTTGCTGTTTTTTAAAAAAATATTTAGTTGGTGACAAAATCATGCGTATTGGTGACAAAACTTCAACTTTAAAAAGTTGTAAGCTTGTAACATCATAATGGGGTGGTATATTTAAAAAACCCATACTATAGCAAAAAGTACGGATTCTTAGACCTAAACAGTAAATTTAGAGCCATGAAAAGGTTTTGGGTACTGGGAGCCGTGAAAATGAATTTTAGCTTTTAAGAAAAAATTGTTTGGGGTTAGATTTAGGCTTCGCTTTAGCTAGTAAACGTTTTACGATTTTATTTTTGGCTCCATTCCCATTTTTAGCTCCATTTCCCCACTTACGGCTCCATTCTCTCTTTTTGCTCCAGTTCCGCCCGTTCCCGGTCCCATCGCCCTAATTATTTTTGACCACATAGTTTGGCAATAAATTCCATACAGACCCTACTCGTTCGGCAAAAAATATTTTCTACAATCAAGTTTATTATAACCATAAGTGTTTAGTTTTAAACTACGGCCGCGTAATAAGTAGCTCGAAGTATCACAATGAAAAAAAATTATCAAAAGGTAAATCAAAAAGTTATGTATTATTTTAAAAACCATGTACATTACATATCAAATTTTAATCTTTAGCATTCTAAGAGACCCAAATAAAAATATTTTAAAACGAGAAAAATAATCAGTAAATGGAATTTTGCACCTTAAACAAGTACGTTTAGTAAAAAACTTTTGAATTTTTTCTAAACAAATAATATCTTTTATTAAATAAAGGCTCCGAACCTGGGCTCCAAATTTAGGTAAATTAAAACTAAAATAGAAGTAAGAACAAAGGTGGATAATCTAATAAAGGTATGTCACAGCGGTCTGTAGCAGCGTGCGTCATAAAATCCAATTCTGGCCGGACGTGCGGATTCTGGCCGGACATACGGCTACTGCGCGAATAACTCGGCTTCTAGCAGAACTCGGCCCGAATTGGATTTTATGATGCACGCTGCTACAGAGCGCTATGACATACCTTTATTAGATTATCCACCTTTGGTAAGAAATATGAATGACTAATAGTGTTACAAAAATTTGCATGTGCTTTTCAAGTTTACACGTAACTAAACTTTAGAAGCGAAATAAAATTCGTAGGTTCAATTTTTCGGAGGAAAGGGGTAAACTTAACCCCTCTTCACCCTTTCTGTCACTATCTACCTATATGCATGTGAGTTGCACCTATATTTTTTTTAAAACAGTGTAAGAGCTCCACATAGTTGAGAAAGGGTTAAACGTCATTACATTAAAAGTAAACTGTTCTTTTAGAAACTATGAAGCCAACAATGAAGCCGTTTAATGAAACTGAGACTGAGGAGAGCTTAATTTTTGTAAAATTGAGTTTCGTTTGCGGTTGTGCCATGTTGTTGTTCTGCATTATTGGACTGGTTAGTAACTTGATATCCGTATTCGTTTTTTGCGAAAAATCAATGAGACATCAATCGATCGATACTTTACTTCTGGAATGAGTATTAGCGATAGTCTTTTCTATCATTGGTTTTTTTTGCTTTTGTCAGTCCTGCTTTGTTTTTACACGTAAGTGTTTAATTTTAATTTTTTTTATTTTTCGTCAACAAATACTTCAAATATGGCGAAATAAGCGGACAATGTTTGGCCCAATTAATATCTGCTACTAAACTTCCCATTTATATTTTTGTAATACTTGGCTTTAAACAGCGCAGATAAAGTTTGACCTAAGCAAAACTAGACTCTAGCCCTAAAGTAAAATTCAAACCCAAACCCAAATAAAGTTAGAACAAACTATTTTAAAGCAGAAACTTTAAAATAACTTAATAACAGAAATTTTTAAACGTTATTGCGCATCAAATTACGAGTTTGCGGTTAGCTCAGTTCCTTATGAAATACAGGATATTGATATTGTTAATTTCTTGCACCTTAAAATGCCTTTAAAAACGCCTGAGCTCTTTGAGATTATGATTTTGGCTGAGACACTAGTTATCAGGACAGAATGAGTCGGAATCGAAATTTAAAATACTCGTAACTATAACCTTCTTTATCTTTTAACACGCAAATACTATAAACGTTATGCGTCAGAGTTACGTTGATTTTATACTGATTTTGACTCTTTATTTCGTGGTAACAACGAAATTAATGTATAAGTAGAAGGGAAAAAATGAGTGATAGGACAGCAATGCAATTAGCACTAAGCAGCACTCGCACAATTTTTTTAGCTTAACTAATGGAAAAAAGCGTGAGTCTTGTGAATATATAAAATTAAGAAGGGTTTATTTATCATTAAAAAAATTACTAATTTATAAAATGATTTTCAGTGAAGTGATTTATAAGGTGATTTTTTTAAGAGCCCCTAATTATGGCACGCCTTAAAATAAAGCCACCTTGTAACAAGGTTCTTATTAGAACATTTTAACGCCGTAACTAGGGCTCACCTTATCTAGGGCCATGATACATATTTAGATATAAATTTGTAAATAGTAGACTATCCTATACACAAAGTAACATTATAAACTATATAAATAAATAAACCACCCTAACTAAGACCTGGTTTAGTTAGTGCGGGCCCTAATTTTGGATTAGTAAACGTGTATGAGCAATTTAGTAAGTCAAATATTTTTTTATGTTTATGCTATAAAATTTTGTGAACATTATTTTGTTTGTTGGTTGTTTGTTTTCACATTTTTACTTTTTACTTAATTTATAAAATCTAAACTAATTTTATTAAAATAGCATAAAAATATAATTTTTAGTAATAAAACTCAAATTAATTGATAATTTTTGTCATAAACAAGATCAATGGTTAAGAAATCATTGCGGTATAATAATGTTTTTAATCGGGTTATAAGGAAAAGAAATATTCTAAAATTTTTCGTATTTTTGTTTGGATAGGCCAGCTAGATTTCGCTTTTACTTGTTCCCTTTGTTATGACGAAATAGTTTTCGCTAGTATCTTTAAGGTCTTTCTGAATTATGAAATATCGAAATTTAAAAAAAGCCATATATTCCTGCAAAAACTTAATAAAACACAAAAACTATACAACAAAATAAAAACAAACAATAAACGCATCGGGCTGAAGACGTTACACTTTGTTTATGATTATTATTTTCTGAACAATTTTTTTTGCTTATAGAATGCCGTTATTCTAGACGTTGGAGATGTGGCAAACGTGTATTATTCTATCCAGTGGCGATGATGATCCAGTTCATTTCCACCTGGGTCTTCGTCCCTTCATCACCCTGGAGCGTTCATTCCCAGTCTGCTATCCGCTGAGAGCCCTGCATTGGTACAGCCGTACCAGGGCTAAGTCTAGTCTCGCCGTGGTTGCCGTCGCGTCCATTCTCTACAATTTCGTCCGATTTTGGGAGTTTAAGTAATATTTTCTAAAAAAAATAAAAATAAAATTTTTTTACAATAACAAAACATTATATCCTGTGTTGCAGCAACGGCCTTGCCTTGTATACAAGCTACGCAAGACTCTAAGACAACAGCGTTGAATAAAGAAAAAAATTATATCAGGCGTACCTTTATAATAGACCATATCATAGTTTTAAAGTAGTAATCTAATTCGTGCTAGCTAGACTGTTCTACGCAGTTAATACGAAAAATGATTATTATACACGCTGAGTTACCACAGTGGCGCTTTTATACGCTTAGGATCTATTGCTGTTGATTCTTGAAAAACTTACGGACTTTTTGTTATTTAACCAATAATTCAAAATTAAAACCCTTGTTTTATTTAAGATAAGTTTTATTGGTTAAAAATTAGTGCTAAAAATTCAAATATTTCCGCAAAATGAAAATTAACTTAACTTTTTATACAAAGTATAAATTAAAAAATTGCGACACTATATCATTTCTTAAATTAAATTTTTAAACAAGTGTGGTATGAGACGGAATGCGTAGTAAAAAAAACAAAATTGATAGTAATAAAAAATAGGTTAATCCCTACAGATCAATATTTTTAGTATAAAAAAGAATGTTTGATAACTTCATAAATGCCACAAAATGTATGATTTATATTAGTTATGTGGGTCTAAATGTACACTTATATTATTTTCATAAAAATCTTATCATTTATTTTTTCGGCACACGTATTTCTATAAACTTAGTTCAGGTTTATCTATTTTCAGGTTAATTGATTTAAAATATTTAAAATTATACTGCAAAACATGCTTGGCTATTTTATCACAATATATGTATTTAAACGAACTTAAATTATTTTTTTGCAAAAACAAAAATAACACAATTCTAAAACATAATTTTTAGTTTTTTATGGCAATTTCCGTTGTTTTTTTTTCTAAACTTTTCTCATTATAGACTAATTCCTTGTCGAGAATATTACTGCGGAAAGTTCGATGTGGACCAGGAACTTCGGGGAAACCCAGATTACTGGCTCTACTACGGTACTGTTGCTCAAAACATTTTCGAGATCGGGATTCCTCTGGTGTTTATCGCCGTGCTCAATACGAAAATCTATTGCAGTATTAAAACGCAAAAGAAAAATCAAGCAGTCAACTCACCATTCGGCAGGTGTTCGAGCACAAAACGTCCTTCATGATGATTGTTATAGTGGTGATATACGTGTGTTGCCACTCCTTGAGTTTCGTTCTAAATATCATCGAGTACATCTGGAACTACGACACTTCTTTGTTTTATTTTCTCGGCGATCTAAGGTAGAATGCCATTTATATGATTTATTTCAAATATTTTTTTTTAAATATTTAAAAAATATAAAAAGGGTAGTGAGTGCCCAAAACAAAAACTAATGGGAAAATGTCTACTATGCGGAAAAAAATATTCCAGGTATGAAGTGGAGCGGAAAAATATTTTTATAACGTTGTGTTTTCTCAATCTGGTTTACCTTTTATCATGCGCCATGTGTTGTTTGTTGCTCCTTCCAAAATCTTCTAATACTAAAAAATATTTTTTATTAACATTAATACATTCTCTTTAGTTTTTTTGCAACTTAGCGTCAAAAATTTAAAACATTTAAAAAATTTAAATTTAGCATAATGGAGGAAAATATTAAAATGTTTTATGATCTCAAAAATATAATGTAAGCTGTTTTAAAATATACATTAAATCAGTTAACAATCAACAAAATTGTGATGAGTGGCATACAATCAATGAGAAGACAAAAATGTGCATTACGCTGACTTGCTGACTAACATAAGTTTACGTAAGAGTTGTATCCACTATTTCTTTATAGCGTGTGTTTTTTTCGCGGGGATGTGGCTACTTAAAGTATAGACGAAAAAGCTAAATTTTGTAGTTTGTGTCGGTAAGAATGTAATGATATAAACAAAAAAAACCACTGACCACAAACCGACCAAGGGAAATTTACAAAATTTAGCTTTGCTGTCCATACTTTTTACAGAAGTCACATCCCCGCAAGAAAACACACGCTATAGAGGAATAGTCAATACAATGCATATATCTAGCCTAAGCAGAATAAACTTATAACAAAATGACAAAAGTCTGTATTTAAACTTTCCAGTCGTCATTTTTATAATAAATACAAAATATTTGAAGTGTTTAGTGGTTTTATACCACCAAGACTTCCGCTTTTTACGGTGGCTTCCGCGCGTCTAACCAGCGATAACACTCACAAAGTGTAAAATTTGAAGTTTTATTATTATTTTAATAATTTAATAATTTCATAATTTAAGAGTTTTAATATTTTAATATTTGGAGTGTTAAATACTATTATCAAGATATTTATTCTTGTTATTATTTACATACCTTAGTCGTTTATACATAAAACTATTAGACCGAATCAACTTTGGACTTACATATATGGCGATAAAAATTTAGTTTTTTGTATTTATTATTAAATGATCGATTTTCAGAAGACTTTTAAAATAATATGTATAATTATATAAAAAAAGAAATTATTGTGCTTTTATGGCAAAACAAAACCATTATACAATTTTTAAAATTATAAAATTAAGATATATTTTTAATGCATGTTGGGCCTGTACTGTTGTCCCTGATTAGTGTTTTAGACGCGTTATTTAACTTTATATAAGCATAGGGGTAGGGGGAGAGGGTTTATCCTTCCAAATTCTTAGGGGGACAAAAAGTGACCTTCCCCTAATTTTAAAAAATGAAACTCACGAATTATGATTTTTTTTTTACTCTTCAAGAATGGATTATGATTATTACTAACAATAGAATGACTATGCTTATTCAATTGCATCATGATAAAAATGTTTTAGTGTTTTCAAGCTTATTTATCTATTTATTTATTTACGAAAAATATCCCAACTGAAATTTATACTGTCTCGAAAACTGTCAAAAACCTTGTTTTTAAACAATAAAAATTTATATATGCAATAAAGATCTAAAATTAACGTCCTTTTATCTTACCTATTTTTACTTCTAATTCAAAACGATATGGGTAAAATTCACTTTAGAAAAAAATAATATCAGTGAAATGCGTTTCTCGGATTTAAATTCTCTTTCCATCGTAATCCGCGTTTTACCCCCCCCCCCCCCACTCCGGACCAACATACTCATGTAAAGTTTCACCGCAAAAGTCACAAAGAGTTAAAAGTCCAATGAAATGGTATTCTACTTTAGTACAACGTTGCTCATTTTTAACGTGTGCACGAATTTTGTGGTGTACGTTATTCTTTCTAATCGCTACCGATCCGTGCTTGTGGGCTATTTAACTGGAAAAACGATGATGGAAACGTCCTCCTATCACAACAAAGATATCATGGACAAGCAAAAACTGGACGGAAAACCACGCGTTCGCTCCCATTATATCCGAAGATCGCCTTCCAAATTGAGAACGCAAATACCTAAGAGCACATCACTGGATACAATTATAACTAACAACAAAGTGGTTCTCGCGGGTATTAAACCCGATCATGAACTTAATTTACTCCTATAATCGGCTGTGCATGCGGGAATAATAGTCTCTTTAAGAGTGAGTTATCGCAGTTTGAACTGACATAACAATTTTAAAATATTAAATGAATATAGGTAAAAAAATAAAAGTGCCTCAAATACGGTTATTAAGAGTGTTTTAGCGAGAAGCTCGTGATATAATTGGTTGTCTAAGCTAATAACATATGTATTCCGGCGGCCGTGGGCTGCCGGGTATTATCTTTAGATCAGTAAGTAAGTAAGTAAATATGTGAGTAACTTTCTAACGCTTTCTTTGATTTTGAATAACTCGGCCGAATCAACTCTATATAAGTTGAAATTTGGAATATAGATACAACTCACAACGGAGAATGGATTAATACTCACGATTTTGTGATCTGAAAAATTGTGCGGTCGATCATGACGTATGCAAATTTTATATAAAACAATTATAACTCAAAATTTATATGACTTAAAATTTCGAACATAGATACAACTGACAAAGGAGAATTGATTGATAATCACGATTTTGTGATCTGACAAATAATGCGGTCGATCATGACGTTTATGCAAATTTTATGTAAAACAATTATAACTCGACTGAATCCACTCTATATAAGTTGAAATTTAGAACATATATATAACTGACAACGTAGAATCGATTGATAATCACGAATTCGGGATTTGACAAATCGTGAGATCCATCATGATGACGTATGCAATTTTTTTAAAAACAATTATAACTCGGCCGAATAAAATCTATATGATTTCAAATAGGAAACATAAATACAACCGACAACGGAGAATCGATTAATAATCACGATTTTGTGAGCTAACAAATTATGCGGTCGACCATGACGTATATGCAAATCTTATTTAAAACAATTATAATTCGGCAGAATAAAATCTATATTGAAATTTGAAACATATTTACAAATGACACGGAAAATCGATTGATAATCACGATTTTCGGATCTGAAAAATTGTGCACTCGATCATGACGCATAAAAATTTTGTTTAAAACAATTATAACTCAGCCGAATAAAATTTATGACTTGAAATTCAGAACATAGATACAACTGACAACGGAGAATCGATTGATAATTTTGTGATCTGACAAATTGTGCGGTCTATTATGACGTATATTCAAATTTTATTTAAAACAATTATAACTAGGCCAAATAAAATCTATATGACGTGATCTGACAATTTGCTTGTAACAAATTGGTAGTGATCTTGAATCGATTGGTAGTGATGTTTTTTGATTTGACATTTGTGCGGTTGAAGTAAGTGGAATTTAAAGTTCGCAAGCTTATACCGTGAAGCACAGTCAAAAACATGCGTGTTAAGTTTGCTCATCTTTAACAAACAAATATACAACTGACAACAGAGAATCGATTGATAATCACGATTTTGTGATCTGGAAAATTGTGCGGTCGATCATGATGTATATGCAAATTTCAAAGATAATCTTAACGGCCGCCGGTTACAAGACATGACTTAAACTAGTTTATTTTAATTGGTTTCCGTTGTCTTGCTCTCCATGCTCTATTATTGTTTTTCATAGCCCGCCCGCCGGGGCGCGGGGCGGGGCCCTCTCAATTTCGTTTTTATTTTGTTATTTGCGAATTGCGGGTAACTTTTTTAATAGAAATTTTTGATCTTTGACAACTATATACTTTAATTTTTTTTATTAATGAAATGTGGTTACAATATCTGGCTAACAATTTTATGGAAGCCATGAGAAGAACAATATTAAGTTTGTGCTCTTATGACGTTGATAACAAATTAAAACGCAATTTATTTTAAATCTCGCAAGAAAATATATAAAAATATTAAGAGTTGATAAACAAATTAAAACGCAATTTATTTTAAATCCCGCTTTTTTAGAAAATATATAAAAAAATTCAACTTCGCTGTTTCTCAACTTTTCAATTAATATTTAGAAATGAAAAAAAAAAGAAATTTCTGTTAAAAATAAATAACTTGGGAAAAATCGTTAAAATAAATTATTTACGGTTTAATATTAATCAATACGGATTTCCAATTTTTAATTGCTTCTTTTTTGTTAAATATTTGATTAAATATGGCGGCTCATCAAAGTCAGCGAGATTTAATTTGTTTATAATGTATCTAAAAAACTAAATTAAACTTTTTAGTAATTTTTATTACACAAAAATTAGAACAATTGAAGGGAAAAATTTTTTGTAAAAATGTTTTATGATTTTCAACCTGCAAGCACATATCAAAACCAAAACAAATAGGAGGTTTAGATGATTTTGTTCTTTGACATTGTGAACCTAGTTCTCAACTTAATGTTATAGTGTCTGTCATCTTCACCTACAGGATGTTCTAAGTTTGTTGTATTGATTTATCTGTACAAGCACCAATAAATATAAATTAAAGTGTATGTTTATTTGTATTTTTGACATGTTTTGTACGAAAATTTCAACTCTGATACATATTATTGAATAAACAGCATATTATAAACAAACAAATACTACATAATTTATTTAGAACCCAATCTTTTCAGAACCAATTTTTTAGCCAATTTTTCTTTAGTGACTTTTTAAACATATCACCTCTGTTTTGTACAATTAAGTTCAATGGAAATTGATTTTGGAAAATGTATACGTTGTTTTTTTTTGTGTTTTTCTTTTATGAACGGCTTCCAAAAAATGGTGCAATAGTGTTCTATGCATATTATCTTATGGAAATTTTGATGTTAAAACTTTAGTTTTTGGTGAAGGTACGGTTTGAGTTTAGTTTACCTTCACAAAAAACTTTAGTTTTTGGTGAAGGTACGGTACGGGTAAAAAAAAACCCATTGAGCTATGTTTTTTACATTAAACCAAAGTTTTTCCATAAAAAATCGCATTTGATAATTTGTGTAGAACACGCGGAATTTTGGGAACTTTGACCCCAAAACATAAAAATAACGTACGTTTTTGAGGAGCAATTTCTACCGAATTGCAAAAACCTTAAAAAACATAGGTGGTTTTTTTTAAGCTCCAAACATAAAGTGTGTAGAAACATAAAATTGGATAGTAAGGGTTCTAGGTAAATATTTCCGCAACAACAATTTCCACGAAAAACATTTTCGCAGCAATATTTCCTCAGGATTATTTCCGCTGAAAGATTATTTTCGCGGAAAAAATTTCCGCGAGAGAATTTTTTCCGCTTATTTTTCGTTTTTCTTATATAACTGCGAACTCTGGCAGAAAGTACGCAACCGCAAGATTATTGGAAACAGAAAGGCCTCTCCTTTTTATTTTTGTCAAAAATTGTTTTGTTTTTTGTCCTAAATTTTTTTAAAATAATTAAATAAATATTGTTTTTTATATTAAAGATTTAAACGAAATTTTTGATTTATTTGTAAATTATTTTTTAAAATGTTTATTTTATTTTTGCTCAAGAATAACAGGTAATACCTCCGCAGATTTACTTCCGCAGCATAAGCCTAAGTTGACGTTTTCTAAGCCTAAGCAAAACCTAAAAATCTAGTAAAACTTTCGCCGCACAGTTATTAGAGAATGTTTAATGACTTTTAAATTTCGCCTAGGCTTAGAAAAACGTAGGCTTAGGCTTAGGAAAAAGCTGCTTAGGAAAATGTGCGGAGGAATTTCCTGTTAGCCGGTATTGTACATATTTTGGTTATATGCAAAAGAATTATTAAATTATTTTGGTGCAAAATTTAGAAAATTATAAAATTTTTTACATATGCATTTTTTTAATTTTTAAATATTTTTAGCTATTATTTAATGCATTAAAATTTTATCAACATACAAAAAGTTGAACATGCACTAAATTTTGAAAATTTTTGTTACGTTTTTATTTTGTTTCTCAAGACCGAACCACCCCCTGGTCAAACCATTGCTCTGACAGAAAAAGGAATCGGCGCCCGCGCGCGGCGCCCGTCCGCGCCGCGCCTTTCCCGCCCGCGCGGCGCTTTGCCTATTGCGCGCAGGCGCGGCGCCCGCGGCCGCGCCCCCCCGCGCCGCTTCCCGCCCCGTTGGCCCTGTTTGCCTGCCCCGCCCCCCCGGAGCAAAACAATATGCGTGATCCGATACTGTTCGTTGTCTTTCGCGCCCCCCCGGGCCGCGGCCGACATGTCTAAACCTAAAAGAAAAAACAAAGGTATATAAACAAATTTAAACAAATTTCAACACCAAAATAAATTTGCAGAAAATTTGAGATTATTTTAATTTTTTTTCGTTAGAATCTTTAAAAAAGTTTTTTAAATTGGAAAAATTGATGACAAAAATGTTTTTAAACTTTTTTATTTTAAAAAATTTCCGCAGTATGTCAAAATTTTCTAAAATTGCTTTTTATTATAATTTTTGATACTAAATACCAAAATTACCTCGCGGAAATTTTTTCGCAGAAATAATCTTTTAAAGAAAATAAGTTTTTTTCTGCGGAAACTGTTTTTGCGGAAATCTTTACTGGACATCGTTTGGTGTTGGGTTCTCAACCACATTTAGAAGATGCAAAATAGGCAGTGGTGTGTTTTAAAATTTACTCCAACAAGGGAAGTCAAAAATAAGATGGACTGGGCTCTTACCCATATTTAGAAACACGAAACGAAGCGATTGTTTTTAAAACAACCATACCAAAGTTAATAAAAATATGAATGGCTTGGGGGGGTTCCCGAAAATTTCGTCTTCTACATCTCGTCTTTTAACATCTCGTCCTCGGAAAACTCGTTTTTTAAACATCTCGTCTTCGGAAAACTCGTCTTTTACTTGCGATTTTGTAAACCCATTTTTCAAAATACAGGTTTTTTCTATTTTTTTCACTAAAACAATGCATTGAAAACCTTTTTTTACCTAAGCCTAAGCAAAAGCCAAAAATCAAGCAAAATTTTTATCATTATAAACTTTTATTAAAAGATTTATTCGAAAAACTGGGAACCTCAGCCTAAACAAAACCTTAAAATCAAGCAAAATTTTATCATGGTAAATTTGTATTTAATGATGCTTTTTGAACTGAAGAGTAAAAACCTTATTTTTTCCTAAGCCTAAGAAAAACTTAAAAATCAAAGAAAATATTATCATTGGGGTCGAAACTCGCATTTTTGAAAGTACGTTTACAAAATTGCATCCAAAAGACGAGTTTTCCGAAGACGAAATGTTTAAAAAACGAGTTTTCCGAAGACGAGATGTAGAAGACGAGTTGAAAGACGAGATGTAGAAGACGAAATTTCAGGACACCGGCTTGGGGTGGGGTGAAGTACTTAACCAGAAGCATTCCATTTAGCAGCACTTTATGTTTAAGAGTCATGAACACTCGGAGTATGGATGGAGTTGGAGTAGAAGTAGGCAGGGTAACGGGACTTTGGAGCTGGAGCGAGGGGACTTTAGAGCCGAGGGTCTTTAGAGCCGCAGTGTGGGACTTTAGAGCCGTATTGGAGGGACTTTGGAGCCGTAACGTAACTTTTGTGTTCAGAAAATTCATAAAAAAATAAGGGACTTTAGAGCCGAACAAATTTTGTCAAAGTTGGTTAAATTACGTCATTTTCTTCTTCTTCTTAATGATCAGATAACAGAATCAATATCATACTAAGCATAGTTTATGCATAGTTTAATTCTTCTGTGTTTATCATTTCATTGTGTTTATTTTTTTTCTCTTTTTCTATTTTTTTTTTCTTTTTTTTTCCTTTTATCAACAACATCAAATCTGCGACTTAATTGCCGCCATTATGAATCACAATTGTAACTAATTATCAATGAACATAGCTATCTGATAGGACTTTAAAGGCTCAAAAAGAGCGCTTATTTAAGTCAGTTCCAAAACTCTTCTTGAATGCATCCAAAGAATCGACAGTTACTTGAGATGGGAGTAGATTGTTCCAAGGTGTAACAACCCTATTTGCAAAAGAAAATTTCCTTGCATTAATTCGGCACTCTTCCATTGCCAATTTAAATGGATGACCACGGGTGGGCTGCAGGTTAAACTTAAAAAAATCATTGGCTTGCAAATTGTTTAAGCAATGTATAATTTTAAAGCACTCATATAAATCAATTTTGTCTCTTCGATCCTTTAATCTTTCCAAACCTAGGTAATTCAGTCTATGTTCATAACCAACAGGTAAAAACTTGCATTTATAAAACAAACGTCTAGTGAAATTTTGTTGCACTTTTTCCAAAATGTTTATATCCTTTTGTAAATAAGGGTTCCAAACTGCACTAGCATACTCCAGAATTGGTCTAACATAGGACTTATATGCTCTGAGAAAATTATTTCTAGAGTTTGAGTTGAATGTTCTAAAAATTAGTGATGTCACTCTCATAGCTTTTTTTGCTGTGATTTCACAGTGTTTAGAGAATTTCAGATCATGGGATATATAAACACCTAGGTCACGCACCAATTCTGTAGTTGCAAGTACGTTATTACCAAGCTTATATTTACAAATTAACTCTTTGCTATGATTTCGAATATGAAGAACTTCACATTTGTGATTAGATAACTGCAGTTGCCAGTCTTGTGACCAGCTGTGTATTCTATCTAAATCTTGCTGAAGTCTCAAAGTTTGAATGTGGTAATCTTTAGATGAAGATTTTACAAACAACTTTATATCATCTGCAAAGAGTCTAATTTGTGAGAACTTAACACAATCAACAATATCATTAATATATACCAAGAACAAAAATGGACCTAAAACAGAACCCTGAGGAACTGAACTTCTTACAGGAAATGATTTGGATACTGAGTTATTAATTACAACTTTAATTTCCCGCCCAACTAAAAATTCTTTTATCCATTTTAAAAATTTACCAGAAACACCATATTTTTCTAGCTTATATAACAATTTTTGATGTGACACGGTGTCAAAGGCCTTGGCAAAATCCAAGTAAATGACATCAATTAGAAATTTGTCTTTTAGTGATAGCGTCCACTCATTAAAAGTTTCCAACAGCTGTGTTATTGTAGAACTTTTTGCCTTAAAACCATGTTGAAACCTTGACAAAATGATATGGAAAAAGACAAGCAGTTCTTCTTTGACAAGCTGTTCCATTAGTTTACAAGAAAAAGATGTAAGTGAAATTGGACGATAATTTTCTTTTAGGCTTTTAGTGCCTTTTTTAAACAGTAAGTTTAATAAAGCTATTTTCCAATCAAGTGGTAATTCTCCAAAATCAAAAGACATCTGAAAGATTATTGCCAAAGGTTCAGCAATAAATTTAGCCAAGCGTTTTAAAAAGTAAGCTGGAAAACAGTCAGGTGTTCGGGACAATTTGTTTGGGAGCTTTTTTAGGGCCTTAAATACCTTTTTTGTGGTAAATACCATGTTGTTCAACTTTCCAATGTTTGGTGAATTAAAATTTGGCAGAGTATTATCATCATCAGTAAAAACAGAAGCAAAATAATTTCCAAAAAGTTCAACTTTTTCAAAGTCTTTAGTTACAAATGTCCCATCGTCTCTTTTAATTGGTGGAATAGTTTCTTTTGTTTTGATTTTACTATTAACAAATTTATAAAAATTGTTTAAACCCCCAGAATTTAAAATTTTTGTTTCTTTATTAGTGTTAAAATCTCTAACTTTATTTTTGTATACTTTGCAAATTTTTTTGTACTATGATCTTGATTTTTCATCAATATTACGCTTACGCCAAAGTTTTTTCTTTTGATTTTGTAGTTTTCTTATTTGTATTTAATATTGTACAATTTTTTTTTGTTTGTAAATATTTTTTTTCCAGGGACATGTCTATTGATTCCTAACAACAAAATATCCTTGAATCTCTGCCAAGCATTTTCTACTGTGCCACATTCCTCAAATAATATTTTCCAGTTGATTGTAGATAAGTATAAACTTAGCATATCATAATCTGCTTTTAAAAAATCAAGTATGTAGTTTTGAATCTTATTTTTAGGACTGTCAAATAATTTAAGATTAATTTCAGATAAAATAGTGTCATGGTCTGATTGTGAAAAACTGGGCGCAACAGTGACATTATGGAAAATTTCTCTATCGTTTGTAAACAAAAGATCCAGATAATTTTCACGAGTTGGTTGTGAAACAAGCTGATACATACCTAGCTCTATAAGAAACTCAAACCAATTATTTTCATTTTGTGTGTTTGAAGTTATTTTATTTGAAGACCAATCTACCCCTGCAGATTGAAATCTCCAGTAAAAACAATGGTTCCTACAAAGTTTTCTGTCAAGTTCCTGATTAGCTCAAATATTAGATTGTCTTTTTCTTTGCTAGTACTAGGTTCTCTGTAAATACCAATGAATCTCAGTTTAGATGACTTTTGTAGAATAATGTCAACGGCTACTAGTTCTATTGCATTGTACTTTTCCTCCATTTCAACTTCAACTACTCTAAAAATATTTTTAATTAATAGGACTACTCCACCTCTTCTTTGCTGCTGTCGATCCCTTCGATAAACATTAAATTCTCTATTTTTTGTGATCATTTCATTAATAGTTGTTTCAGTGAGCCATGTTTCACAAATAAAGCATATGTCAACAAAACTATAGTTAGAATCACCACCTGAAATCAGAACATCAAGCTCGTCTAAAGCGCGGTTCACAGCTCAGACTTACGGCTTAAGACTTAAGACTTATGACTTAAGAGTGGAGACTTATGACTTACGGTCCGCTTCACAGCATAACTTAAAACTTAAGACTTTACGCTTAAGACTTATGACTTTAGACTTTAGACTTAAGAATTGAATCATGTTATAATTTGACTTAAGACTTTAGTTAAATCTTTTCTTTTTAAAGATTAAAAACAACTGTTTTTTTATGAAAAATGAAAGTTTTCAAAGCAAAACGACAAAATAACTTTGTTTTGAAACTTTTAGGCAGAAAATTGGGAGAAAAACCAAAATTTTGTCATAAATCTAAGAAAAAATTATACACTCAACAAAACTGCGCAATTAAAAAAATATGGATTGTTGAATTCTTAAATTTTAAAGCTCCTTCAAAAATAAATTTAAAAATGAAAGCTTTAGATAGTTCTTGAAACATCTAGAAACGTTGAAAGTTAAAATTCGTAGTATAAAAAGTAAGCTGGAAATTATTTACGATACAAAATATGTGGAAGTTTCAGTCCGTGTTTTTTGTATTTGTACATATAAAAGCACTATTCGTAATCAATAAAGCCTACTATAATTTTAATGCGTTCACAATCTCCAGTTTTTGATGTGTTTCTTAATCTAATTACATGATTTTTATTTATTCCGCATTAAATTTAAATTTTTTAAAACTTTTTAAGAATCGTAATTGGTTCTTCTCAGTGTTTAACGGTAAAAAATGCAATTTTTTGTATTTAAAGTATCCTATTTGAAATCTTCTAATTAGATAATTTTGAACAACACAAAAACAAATTGTTTCTGAAATGAAGTTTCATGATAATTGCGATTTTCTGCCTAATTTTAGTAGGAGGACAAACTATTTATTTCTAAAAATGCGTAAAATGACTTAACTACAAATTTAAATTGACTAACTTGTCATTAAATGTATTGCAAATTCGATGTTTTTAATAAAATTTCAACATAAAATGTTTAAGTTATAAGCCAACTATTAGGTAGCTGTGAACTGGCAGGCTTAAGTCTTAAGTCCCAAGGCAAAACGCTTAAGTCTTAAGTTTTAAGCCATAAGCGGTAAGTCAAAGCTGTGAACTGCCCTTAAGGAGTTAACAAGGCTTCTTGCATTCATACACAAAATTTTTATACTAGGTATAAGCTTTAATTTACTACAGTGATAATTAAGTCGCATAATTTCCTATTTTGAAACATTTAGGGGAGCCTTGAGAGTGATGTCAAACAAAAAGGGATCACCATCAGCAGAATACCGAAGTGAAACCTTCTTGTTCTGTTCTCTAAGCTCCCAAAGTTTGCCAAGCAACTTCTTTTGACAGACTCGCTGTTCCTCATTCAGTGACGGCCTTACGTAAACTTTATCAAATTTAGTGACCCCTCTTAGTCGTCCTCCTGAACGTACAGCTCTATTTCTGATATATTTGTTCACGACCCTAACTTTTAGAAGCCTGGGCCGGTCACCAGCTCTTCCGATACAAAAAAACTCAACAGGAGTGACCTCACCCAAATCACCACTGTCAAGAGTTTTTAATAACTTGGTCACATTCTCTTTTTCCCCTTCGTAGGAATCGCTCTCCGGTAGGCCAGATACGTCCAGCATTGACTCATGTTCTCTTTGCACCTCCATGCGCTTAAAATAACTGTCAATTATCGGCAGTAGACAATTCAACACCTTTTCACAGATGGATGCCACTAAGTCAGTATTGACACTAGGAGCTCGCTCTTCCTCCATCCCGGCGAATCTCTTCTCTAAATCTGTTAGCCTTTTCCGAAGATCCGCATTCTCTGCCTCCAGTCTGGCAATTTGATCATCCTTTGTCTCTCTCGGCATGTTGCAGTGGATGCAGTGATTGAAGCTTTCCGAATGGGTATATAACCAATATAATAATATAAATTATATATATAATATAAATTCATACAATATATCACTGAAATTAGCCAAATTTTAAGTTGTGAAAGTTTTTAAAGCTTTCTACAATACTTTTAAAACCTTTTGGTGTCCGGAAAGAATATTTTTGGCATAATATCTTCCGAAATAAATATTTTTTTTTATTTAAGCAGTAAACTAAAAGAGTTTCAATAGTTTTAAGCTTTTTTTAGATTTTTATCTTGATTTGTAGGTTTCGCTTAGGCTTATTAAATATAATGGTTTTTTGTCTTAAATTTTTATTGCAACATTTTCTAAGATAAAACATCTTTGATATTTATCATAACAAATGTTTCAATTTAAAAACCAAAAACCGTGAATCTTAACCATAGGTGGGCAGCCTCTCGGATTTTGGGGGGAGGGTATAGGGGGGGGTCAAATTTTAGGGGGGTGTCCAGCAAGACCCAAATTTTGAGGGGGGGTGTACCCAATATTTCCGCGCTGCCTTAAAATGAGCTTAAAACGCGTAAAAAAACGTAAAACAAGCTTATAAATGCTTTACAACTGTGTAAGATTAAAATAAGACCTTATTGCAGCTTATAAATTTTATTTTTTTAATTCTTTTAATAATAATGTGCAGTGGCGCAGTCAGGATTTCATTTCAGGGGCGTTGGTCTGGGGAGGGAGAAAAAAGTGTTGTCAAAGCGGCGCGAAGCGCCGCCGCCTGCGCCGCGTAGCGGGGCAACCCGACGCATCGCGTCGGCCGGGGGGTCTGAGGGGTGTCCCCTCAGCCGCCGGAGGCAAAAATTTTTTAAAATATATACTAAAAACGGCTTAAAAATCGTCTCCTGGTGATCGCGTGAACATACATTTTACTTTTGTTTTTTACCTAATTTCTACATAATTTTCTGTGATCTTAAAAATTCAGTCAGGGCAGGGGGGTTCGGGGGGAACAATGCCCCCCGGAGGAGAAAATTTATAATTTGAGGCGCTAAAATACACTAGAAATTTTAATTCCAAATGATACTAATTACAAAATTTAAGGTTTTTTATAGCTATACTATACATTTATAACATATAATAAATTTATGTTTAAAACGTTAAAAAAGGATAATAGTGTTTATAGTAGTTTTATTAAACATGTTTGCCTTAACTACTGAATGGGATAATGGATAATCGATTTGCAATTGAAAAACTAAGATAAATTGCCAATTTAAACTGCCCGCGTAGCGGGGGAATTTAAAGGTAATAAAAGGTAATGAACGGGGAAATAAGGTAATAAACACTCCGCGCGAAGCGCGGAAAAATTTTTAGTCCTTTTATAACACTTAAAAATTTTTCTTGGGAGGCGAATTTGGGGGGGGGGGGTGTCCCCGACTACCCCAAATTTAAGGGGGGGTGTCAGCAAAATCCGAAATTTTGGGGGGGGGGGGGTGAAACCCCCCCCCCAACCCCCCCCCCTGCCCACCTATGATCTTAACCCTTAACCATGCCCTATATTCACATGAAAAATCTTTTATCAAACAAATCAAAGCACGAATCTAAACCATGTTTTTGCTCTAAATTAGAAGTTTATCAATAATTGGAAGTTAATAAGTTTCTTCTCCTGCCAAATCCTTATTCTTGTCATCTTCTGTATATAATAGAAAATCCGAAGCATATTTATCCCGCATAATGATTACCGCATTGCATAATTAGCTCCATTTGTTATGTAAATGTTTTAATATTACTTGTATATTGTTTTACTATTGTTTGCAAACGCATTTTTCATTTTGGCTCTAAAGTTCCTGCTGCGGCTCTAAAGTCCCTAGGTCTGGCTCTAAAGTCCCGGCTCTAAAGTCCCTCGGCTCTAAAGTCCCCAAACCGTAGGCAGGGCAGAACGATCGTGATCTTTGCGGACGGTTCTGCCGACGGTTTTAAAAAATGCTGACGGTTTAATAGTAAAATTGCTATAAAAACATAAATACCTAAAACAAACTGTCGGCACTAAGAATATAGATAAATTATATCATTCTACGCAAAATCAAACTAAAATTTTGTATAATTATTTGCAAAATAACATAAAATCATATATTGAAAACCGTCGGCATTCTTCAAGTATAATAACCCAATTTTCCGGTCACCGGAAGATGGATTGTTTAAAACTGTTATTTTTCAAGTAAATTATCGTGATAAAACTCACAAATAACATTTATCGTGGACTTTAGACCTTAATTTCCCTAAGCGACCTAAGCAAAACCCTAAAATTAAGCTAAATTTAATGTTTTGTTTGATTTTCAGGTTTTGCTTAGGTTGCTTAGGAAAACTAAGGCCTATAGTCGAGGATTCAGGTTGTTTATGAGTTTTATCATGATATTTTTTAAAAATTTATCACTTTGTCTAGGATTTTTAATTCAACATCCATTTAACATCCTAAAACCGTCGGCAACTCCTCGACGGTTTTCAATATAAGATTTTATGCTATTTTGCAAATATTCAAAATTTAAGTTTGATTTTGCGTAGAATGATATATTTTATCTATATTCTTAGTGCCGACAGTTTGTTTTAGGTATTAATGTTTTTATAGCAATTTTACTATCAAACCGTCAGCATTTTTTAAAACCGTCAGCAGAACCGTCAGCAAAGATCATGATCGTCAGGGCAGATTCTTATTTTCAGCGCGCGAGGGGTAAATTTAAGCGCTGAAAAATCTGAAACTCTATCATGATAAAAGTTAGCTTGATTTTTAGGTTTTGCTTAGGCTTAGGAAAAACAAAAAAAAACCGTTTAAAACTGTTCAGCTGACTAAAAAAAAGGCGTTTCCGCTTAGTTTAACCGTGTTGAAAAAATGATTTTTCTGCGCGCTGAAAAATTAGCGCGCTGAAAATTAGAAACTGCCTAGAAGTAATTTAAATTTGAATTAATTCAATCAATGATAAGCTGAAATTTAATACTGGTTGAATTTTAATGAATTGAATTTGAATTAAATTTTTTGCTCAACACTAATCAAACACAAACTAATAATATTTTTAGCTTTGTTTTTATTAGCTTTTTTGCAGAATAGTTAGTAGTTTTTTTCTAGTGAAAGCAATAATATATAACATAATGATAAAGGAAAAATATGTGACTTCATATTATTATTATTATTATTTTATTATTCTGTATTAATGATCAGATAACAGAATTAATAGGTACAAGTACTAAACGTGTACCAAAAATCAATTTGAAAATTCCACTCAACAAACATAAATATAAAACATGTTTCTAGGTCAAATCTGACCTTGCGATCTTAATTTTGGGCATTACAAAGTGATTAAACTACTCTTTAAGATAATATAATATGGTGTTTTATAGCCAAAAATAGACCTTTTTTTGAAGGTACATTTTATGCTGTTAAGAATTTTTAATAGTGCTTTAACCAATACGAATGAATAATTTTTAGAGTGCTGAGAGTCTGGCGGTTCTAAAAATATTTTGACTTTTTTTCTGGTCACCAGTTTTGTATAGCAACCGCTTAAATATGTCTAAAAATTCAGTCGTGAAAAAAATTTAAATTTAAAAAATGGGATAATTTATTAAAAATGCCTCATAATACAATTTAGGTTGATTTTTAGGCTTTGCTTAGGCTTAGAAAAAATAAATCCGATTAAAAATAAGCTTAAATTAGGTTTTTAAGCAAAAACAAGTTTGTTCTCCATATTTTTGGTGGTCCATGCGACTATCGATTTCTTAAATTTATAACATTAAATTTAAGATCTCTTTTAAACTGTCTTGATAAATTTGAGCTTTTGCTTTCAGGTGCTGATATAAATTATGGTTCACCTGATGTAATATTTGTTCAGGAGACCTGGCTAAATGAATCCATTCCAAATCAACTAATAATTAAGAATTATGGTTACAATGTTGTGAGGAAAGATAGGCCTGAGGGAAGAGGTGGGGGTGTCCTACTTCTTATTAACACTAAAATAAAATACAGTGAAGTCACAATCAATGAAAAATATTTAAATTTAGAAACAATCATAGTTGATCTTATTATTCAAAGTAACAAAATCCGTTTAATTAATGTTTACAGACCTCCTAATATAAATACTGAGGAAGGTAATAAAAAAGTTACAAGACACTGGGTACCGGGGATAATTGTTTGACGGTTAACACGGCGCGCTGACTCACTCAAAGAGTCCGGTGAGTGCGGCCTGCAGTAGCTTAAAAACATTCCAACGGAATAGAAGAATACCTGTCGTTTAATTCTGGATTATCTTTACTTATACATAAACTTTCTTTAATTTTTAAATTAAAACTATTGCTATCACTAGAAAGAACGCGAAAATCTTTAGAACTTGGCATAACATTAATATTACAAGAAAGAAGATGATCGTAGATAGCTGAACAACCCGAATTAGTAAGCCGTTTTCCAGTCTTGGACGAAATTCTTATATGCTCTGCGATTCTGGTTCCAAGGTGACGGCTAGTTTGGCCGTAGTACCGTACCGAGCAGGTAGGACAATTGAAAGAATATATAACACCAGATCGCAGAACATAGGGAACTTTGTCCTTAAATGGGAACAAACTACTAATGCGCATTGTTGGCTTAAAAACTATTCTAAGATTAATTTGAGGCAATAATCGAGAAAATAATTTATTTAATTTTGATTTAACTTGTGATGAATAAAAACCTAGATATGGAAGCACAACACATACTTGTAATTTTTTAGCCGTCAAAAAAGTTGGTTTGGGATGTTTATTTTTTAGAGTAAAAAGGTTTACGCAGTTTTGTGTAAACGCATGGCTATAGCCATTTTTATGTAGAAAGTCTTTTAAAACTTTAATTTCTTGTTGAAATTTTGGCACAGAGCTTGTTAAGCGAAATGCTCTATATATTAATCCAATGATAAGACTACATTTAAACGTGTTAGGTAAAAAACTTGAGAAATTTGTATACACCCCGCTGAAGGTAGGTTTGCGGTAAACGGACGTGCTAAAATTGTCGTTTTGTTTTGAGATAAATATATCGAGAAATGGAAGCGAAGCATTAGATTCAAGTTCGAACGTAAATTTGATATTTTCATGACGCGAGTTTAAATAGTTGAGAAAAAGTTGAACGTGTGAAATATCCTGAAAAATGATAAAACAGTCATCAATGTACCGTCGGTAAAATAAGGGTTTAAAATTTTGCGGGCAATTTTTTAACCAGTTTTTTTCGTGGTAACTCATAAAAGCGTTGGCGAGAGTGGGACCCAGTGGGCTTCCCATTGAAACACCGTCCGTTTGCTGAAAAATTTTGCCATCAAAAAGAAACGCAGAGTTTTCTACTGCGAGCTCGATAAAATTTTTAAAGTCCTGTTTGTTGCGAAAATTTTCTGGCCAAAAATTGGATTTGTGTAACTCATCAACGCAAATGGAGATTGTTTCTTTAAGTGGGATACTTGTAAATAACGATTTTACGTCAAAGCTTGCTAATACAGTATTTTTTGATAGGCTTGGATCGAGTTCTGTAATTTCTTTTGCAAAACTGAATGAGTCTCGAATAGTGAAATCGTTGAAAGTTATTGGTGAAAGAATAGGTACCAAGTATTTACAAATATTAAAGGTGGGAGTCCCGATTGCTGAAAGAATTGGTCGCAGAGGATATCCATTTTTGTGAATTTTCGTTAAACCGTATAGGCGTCCTGGTTGTGAGCCGGTTGGAGTAAGTTTGTCATAAATTTCGGGTGAAATGCATTGGTTTTGCTTAAACTTTTTTAGGCCTGTTTTTACACGTTCTTCTTGGTTAATAATGAAGTTGTATCGTTTGTCTAATCCTGGAACATTATTTATTGGTATTTGCGAAAACTTTGTGTTGTCGGAAAGTATAGTATAAATTTTTTGATTGTAATCAGCTTTATCTAAAATAACGACAGTGTTTCCTTTGTCCGCTGTTTGTATGATAATTTGTTTGTTTTTTGAAAGTTCTTGAAGTCCAATTGTTTCTGCGCGTGAAAGTGGTGAATTTACAGGGTTATTTTGAAAAGCAAAAAAAGAAGAAAGCGCTGTTTGTTGAATAGATGCTCGAAGAAGTTTTTTGTTTCCGTTTATGATTGGAAGTCCAGAAGCTCTTCGGTAAAGTAATTCAAATGGTAAAAGATAGTCACAATATTTTATTTCTTTTGGTGGAATTGAAAATTTTAGTCCTTTGCAAAGAGCTCTTTCTTGTGCGGCTGTGAGATTAATAGAAGATAAGTTCCGAATGACGTTTTTTGGATTGTGATTGTGATAAAAATGGTTTCGCTGAAGTGCTTGAAATTTACGATTTTGAATATTTTCCCATTCATTAAGTTTTTTCTTTGAAGTGTCTGAAATAAAACCTGTAAGATAAGCAAAGGTTATTGTGCCAACAGAGTTTTTTAAAACGGTTAATGTCGTTGAAAATTCTGTTTCTAAACATCGAATGGAAGAGTTTTTTTCTTTAATTTCTTGATTTAAAAGTTTTTGTTGACAAATCAGGTACGTATTGGATCGACGCAGCCGAGAGTTAGCAAGCCGGAAATTGAGAAACGTGGGATAACCATGGGGATTTTGTAATCGAAGGTTACTCGCTTTCTGTAGTGTCGTAGAAATTTAGCAGCTTTTATTTGAAATTGAGAAAACGGAAAAAAAAATTTAAATAATTTTTCATGAAATTACGCGAGAAACAATGGACTTCAAGAACTTTCAAAAAACAAACAAATTACATACAAACAGCGGACAAAGGAAACACTGTCGTTATTTTAGATAAAGCTGATTAAATAAAAAATTTATACTATACTTGACAACACAAAGTTTGCAAATACCAATAAATAATGTAGGATTAGACAAACGATACAACTTATTATTAACAAGAAGAACGTGTAAAAACAGGCCTAAAAAAGTTTAAGGAAAACAATGCATTTCACCCGAAATTTATGACAAACTTACTCCAACCGGCTCCAACCAGGACGCCTATACGGTTTAACGAAAATTCACAAAAATGGATATCCTCTGCGACCAATTCTTTCAGCAATCGGGACTCCCACCTTTAATATTTGTAAATACTTGGTACCTATTCTTTCACCAATAACTTTCAACGATTTCACTATTCGAGACTCATTCAGTTTTGCAAAAGAAATTACAGAACTCGGTCCAAACCTATCAAAAATACTGTATTGGCAAGCTTTGACGTAAAATCGTTATTTACAAATATCCCACTTAAAGAAACAATCTCTATTTGCGTTGATGAGTTATACAAATCCAATTTTTGGCCAGAAAATTTGCAACAAACAGGACTTTAAAATTTTTATCGAGCTCGAGAGAAAACTCTGCGTTTCTTTTTGATGGAAAATTTTTCAGCAAACGGACGGTGTTTCAATGGGAAGCCCTGGGTCCACTCTCGCCAACGCTTTTATGAGTTACCACGAAAAAAACTGGTTAAAAAATTGCCCGCAAAATTTTAAACCCTTATTTTACCGACGGTACATTGATGACTGTTTTATCATTTTTCAGGATATTTCACACGTTCAACTTTTTCTCAACTATTTAAACTCGCGTCATGAAAATATCAAATTTACGTTCGAACTTGAATCTAATGCTTCGCTTCCATTTCTCGATATATTTATCTCAAAACAAAACGACAATTTTAGCACGTCCGTTTACCGCAAACCTACCTTCAGCGGGGTGTATACAAATTTCTCAAGTTTTTTACCTAACACGTTTAAATGTAGTCTTATCATTGGATTAATATATAGAGCATTTCGCTTAACAAGCTCTGTGCCAAAATTTCAACAAGAAATTAAAGTTTTAAAAGACTTTCTACATAAAAATGGCTATAGCCATGCGTTTACACAAAACTGCGTAAACCTTTTTACTCTAAAAAATAAACATCCCAAACCAACTTTTTTGACGGCTAAAAAATTACAAGTATGTGTTGTGCTTCCATATCTAGGTTTTTATTCATCACAAGTTAAATCAAAATTAAATAAATTATTTTCTCGATTATTGCCTCAAATTAATCTTAGAATAGTTTTTAAGCCAACAATGCGCATTAGTAGTTTGTTCCCATTTAAGGACAAAGTTCCCTATGTTCTGCGATCTGGTGTTATATATTCTTTCAATTGTCCTACCTGCTCGGTACGGTACTACGGCCAAACTAGCCGTCACCTTGGAACCAGAATCGCAGAGCATATAAGAATTTCGTCCAAGACTGGAAAACGGCTTACTAATTCGGGTTGTTCAGCTATCTACGATCATCTTCTTTCTTGTAATATTAATGTTATGCCAAGTTCTAAAGATTTTCGCGTTCTTTCTAGTGATAGCAATAGTTTTAATTTAAAAATTAAAGAAAGTTTATGTATAAGTAAAGATAATCCAGAATTAAACGACAGGTATTCTTCTATTCCGTTGGAATGTTTTTAAGCTACTGCAGGCCGCACTCACCGGACTCTTTGAGTGAGTCAGCGCGCCGTGTTAACCGTCAAACAATTATCCCCGGTACCCAGTGTCTTGTAACTTTTTTATTACCTTCTTATCTCCTAACAATGTACCCTTTATCCTTTCCTATGTCCAACCTTACCAAAGTTTTACGCGTTTTCTTATTATTCTCGTGTTTTAAAATTTATTTTATTTATTTATTCGTAGCTTAAAAATTACCATCGCTTTATCATTTTTACTAAAATCTTTTTTTAGCCTAACTTCTTGTTTTAAATTTAGTCTTTTAGTTTCAAAAAAATTGCTGTCTTACTAAATTTTAAAATCTTCTTATTCCATTCCCAGTTTAAAATTTTTTAAAAATGTATCAACCGTTTCTAGAACCCAATTCATTTTAACTTTTGTTTATGTAATTTAATGTTTCATTGCATTTTTTGTGTATTTAAAAATTTTATTCACATATTTCTATATTTTAGCTGATTGATAATGACAAACGGTATTGTCGAAACGTTTCAATTAGAACATGGTTTTTAACAGAATAAAAGTTTTATCCTTCGCATTTGTCTTCATTTTTAAACTACTTTTTCCTCGCGGACAATCTATCGCTAATATCAAAGTATTGCCCTGTTTCATTCATCTGAAAACTGGGATCATAACTTTAAACAATTATAAGTCCAAGAATACTGGGATAAATTTATTAAAATATTTACAGAAAGTATAGTTTTACATGTACCTTTTAAAAACAAATATGAAATAAGTACAAAGAAAAAATGTCACTATCCTAAATACGACATAATAACATAAATTTTAAAGAAGATTTCAAAAAAATTTCTAAAAAATATACAAAAAGTGTTAAAAAATTTAATTCAGATAAAGAAGAAGTACTTAGATCCAAAAATATTGGTCATTTTCAGACCTGTGCACTGCCCCCCGGGGTTTAAACGGGGGGGGGGCAATTCCAAAACGGGGGGGGCACGGGGGGGGCAACTTTTTTGAAACGGGGGGGGGGCAATAAAACGGGGGGGGCAAGCAGGGGGAAAGAAAAAAAAAGAGAAAAAAAGGAGAAAAAAGAAGGGAAAAGGGAAAAAAGGGACAAAAAAAGCGGAAATAAGGTAAAAATAGGTCTAAAATGGCTTAAAATACATTGAAATAGGTGAAAAACTGCAAAAATTTCGCAATGATGGCGTCATCATAGGTCAAAAATGGCGTCATATTTTTAGGCACTTTTTCCATTTTTTTGGCGGGGGGGGGGGGGGCAATAAAACGGGGGGGGGCAAATCCTCCAATAAAACGGGGGGGGGGGGCATTTTCAGACCGTGCACAGGTCTGCATTTTTATAAATTTATTAACAAAAGACTTAAACGCAAAGATAATATTCCTCCCATAAAGTGCAATGATGGAAGTTTTGCTACTGAAGATGTGCAAAAAGTTAAAATTTTTGGAGAATATTTCAGCTCAGTTTTTACTACAGATGACAAAAATCTCCCCTATTTTGAATCTTTAAGTGATATCAAACTTGAAAACATAAATTTTACTGTCAGAGATGTTTTAAAATTTCTCAAAAAGTTACCAAACAAACTCTCACGTACTCCTGATGGTATACCTGCACTATTTTTAAAACGTCTGGCTAAAGTCATTGCAGAACCACTTTCAATAATTTTTCAAAAATCATTCAACAGTAGTGAACTACCACATGATTGGAAAACTGCCCTTACTACACCAGTTTATAAAAAATGTGCTAAATGTGAAAAAGATAATTACCATCCAATCTCACTTACTTGTTATTGTTGTAAAATCATGGAACAAATAGTAAAAAGTGAGCTTTCTATCTTTTTTGTAAACATATTATCTCAGTTTCAGCATGGTTTTAAAGATAAAAGCTCAACAATTACTCAACTTCTTGATTGTTATAACGATTGGACTACTGCTGTTAATGACAAAAAATCTGTTGATGTGGTATACTTGGACTTTGCAAAAGCTTTTGATTTGGTGTCACATCAAAAGCTTTTGTATAAATTAAATAAATATGGAATTTCTGGAAAGCTCTCAAAATGGATAGAAGCATTTTTAACTAACAGGGAAATGAAAATAGTAATAAATGATACTATTTCTGATTCCTACCCAGTTAGCAGCTCGGTACCACAGGGTTCTGTTTTAGGACCATTTCTTTTTTTGTTTTTTGTTAATGACATTGTAAATTGTGTACAAAATTCAGAGATAGGCTTTTTGCTGATGATGCAAAAGTCTACTGTAGTTAT
>JASAMX010023143.1:0-14154 GCA_030248175.1 Microlaimidae sp. YZB2_3 | reverse complement strand
TAAGACCAATAAGTAGGTCCAATATATAGAACACTTTCAAGTGAAGTTTGTGTTATTAGCTCAAAAATCAATTTGAGCGCAGAATGTTTTACTATAAAAACTATGACTTTATACGCTACAAACTAAAAAAATCCGTATTAAATTATTGTAAAACATCTTCTTTTTCGTTTAATCGCGTTACTTTTTCTGAAACAAAGTTTTTTATAAATTTACAATAAAGTATTTTATTGTATTGTTACGCTTGTTTTTTTATTACTAAAAAAATTTCTCACTTTTGGCTTCTGTAACAATATAAACGAATTTTCTGTACGATTACAACAATTATGTATTAAAATGTGTTTTTAATAC
Source organism: Microlaimidae sp. YZB2_3 (assembly GCA_030248175.1). Classification (NCBI taxonomy): domain Eukaryota; kingdom Metazoa; phylum Nematoda; class Chromadorea; order Desmodorida; family Microlaimidae; species Microlaimidae sp. YZB2_3. The sequence goes on along the minus strand of JASAMX010023143.1, from coordinate 13,806 downwards.
TAAAAATTTTGTTGTAAGCTTATACAAAACATTATCAAGACAGGCATGATTACGGGAACTCTTCAAACTCCTTCTCATCATTGGAGCCTAGTGCCTGGGAATACGCTTTATTATATTAAAAAAATGCGAAATCTCAGATTTTTTGTAAACTGATAATTAATTCAATATTTGAAACTAGTTGATCTAGCGTTCAATAAAATATGTTTGAAAGTTTATATATACACTCTTTTATTTCTATTTTTTCGCTATATTTTTTGCAAAAATGTACTCACATCAAATTTATCATTTTTCGTAAAAATTTACTGTAAAAGTCCCTCTTAGAAAACACAAGCTCCTTAGCAAAAACAGGAGGAGGGGGAATTTGTCATTTTTCTTTTTGCACAACATATCAAACCAGAAATATTTTTGGAAACTGTATTTAACGAAACAATAAAAATATATTTGGCATATTTTTGAAAACTTTTTAGGAACTTTTTGAATGTATAAATTTCAATTAATTATTTGGAAAACATAAATGGACAATTTAAAAAAAGTCCTACTGAATTTTTATTATTTTGTATAAAAACAAGAAATCGGCGTTTAGAGAAATTTTTAGATATTCGAATAAAAAGGTTTGTTAAACACACCTTTTAAACATATAAACAAAACGGTTAAACTTTAACGAAACCATAATGATAAACAATGAAACTTTTTGTTCGTTTTTTTTAATTTTCATTGCAAACTATTTTGTGAATTTAACTTTCGAAATTGAAATGTTCATTGCAATATAATTTTGACGTCCATGAAAAAAGCGATCTATAAATTAATTTGCCCTAGCTAAACTAAATATGAACGATGTGCAGTTTTGTTTTCCATTTTTTTTTTTTTTTAAAATCAAAATGGGTTGTGAGAATACAATGTAACAAGCGTTGGTACCAAAACATTTATGCCAAATCAAATTTTAAAATAAAATTATTCATAACCAAATCGATATCTTGAAAAATATTTGAAACTATTACGTTCAGAAAAGATATGTAAAATTTAAAGCACATCATACTAAAAAGCTAAACGATGCCTCATATGATTTTCAAATAAAACTGAATAATTAATAAATAATTAACACCAAAAACAATGAATTGTTTTTGCGATATAGAACAAAACAATGAATAATTATAGAAAATTATGATTATCAAAATTAGTCTGAATAAAATATTTATCAATTAAGAATATTCGTATAAAAAAAAATCTAATTGCAAATAATGGTTAGCTACGACACTGTATATAAAAATTGTTTTTTTACATTAAGAAAGTAATTGAAATTAAAAAAATTAAACAATTATCCATAAAAGTCAAAGTAATTTTCACTCATTCGGCAAAACTTCTACTTCCACGGTTTAAAATATTAGGGGGCCTCTGGAGTTGGACTCTAACCAAAAATAGGGAACTTGGAGCCAAAAATAGGCTTGCAGCCAAAAAAGAAAAATTTCTAAAAATTTACCCTAAGTTAGAAGCCTAATCTAAACCCAACCAATTTTCTCTAAGTTTCTCAATTCCCACTGGTCGTCTCCCAGTTCCCAAAAAATTTTCCATGGCTCCAATTTCCTGCTTGTGACTCTAAAAACCGAGTACAATTTCCACTAATTTTCTTAAAACACTTTATACCAACACACATAATAACATGCACACAAACACGTATACACACACACACGGAATATATACATGTGTAAAACAAACATATGAGATAATATGAAATAAAACAATATATTCACATTTATTTTAAATTATATTAATTTCCATTTTGATCAATGTTATTATTTCATTTTACAAGTAAAACTTTGGTAAAGTTGGAATATGTGTTCACACGCAAGTAAACTGTGTACTAGGCCCAAATTATTTCATAAAACTTACAGATTGTTAAAACGAAAATAAAAATATGTAGCAAACCACTAGATTTTCGATTAAAAGGGCTTCGAAATTGCCTATTCGAGCGAATTATTCTGGAGGTATATAAATTTCAAATGTCCCCATCAAAAATTAAACTTCCTAAACATGAGACAATGTAAATTCGGCAAAAAATAAACCGGTCGAATTTTTTTTTACTGGCCCAGCTGTGTCTTTTTAAAAACAAACTACCAGCCGACTTGCCGAGGTGGGACAAAATACCAAGAGCTCCGAATTTGGTCCCCCTCATTTAGCTCAACAATGGCTCTGACTACCAAAACACCATTTTTAATTATAATATACAAAATTTGAAAATATATTCCAAGCTTTTGGCTTTCATGTTTTAGTCAACGTTTCAAACCTATGCAAAGCATCAAAACATACTGTATTTATTAAAAACTATTTTAAGAAATCGAAATGATAAAAGTTATGTGGATTTGTAGAAACATTTGTCAATATTTTGTCCGTCTTAATATTAAAAATTGTTTTCAGTTTTCACTGATTTTATAATTTCAACATGTCAAAACGAACATTTAATTTCTGCCTATTTTAATTATGAATGGAAATTCCAAACATAATGTTTAAAACATGTAACTAAATTTGTTGAGTTCTTTGTGTTTTTTTCATTTCCCCGCAAAGAACTCGACGGATTTAGTTTACACTGTTTTAAACATATGTTTGGAATTTCATTAGTAATTAAATCACAGGCAGAAATTAAGAATTAAATGTTCATTTTAATATTAAAAGTATAAAATGAGAAATAAAAACTGAAAACAATTTTTTTTAATATTAACAACAAATATTGACAAAAATGTTTTTTATTTACAAAATGCACAGTGATAACTTTTATCATTCAAATAAGTTTGGTCATCTTAAATAAGTTTTTAATAAATACAGTATGTTTTGAATGTTTTGCATAGTTTAAAACATTAGCTAAAACATGAAAGCCAAAACTCAAAATGCATTTATTATTTTCAAATTTTGTATATTATAATTAAAAATGGTGTTTTGATGTGGTCGGAAGCATTGTTGAGCTAAATGAGGGGGAAATTTTTTACTCGGAGCTATTCGGCTATTTGTCGCACCTATATCTGTTGTGAGTGGGAATGAATAGAGTGGCTGGTCCTTGTTTTTTTAAAGACACAGCTGGTCCGGCAGTGAAAAAGATATTTTCAACCGGTTCTCTATTTATTGCCGAATTTATTACATTGTCACTTTCATGTTTAGGAAGTTAATTTTTTTCTTTCATAAACGTTTCGGTCGGACCATTTGAAGAATTTATCTAGCTCCAGAATAATTCGCTCGAATAGCAATTCAAAGGTTTTTTAATCGAAATCTCATGGTTTTTCTCGTGGAGGAATCGGAATTACTTTATTTTTTCATTTTAACAATCTGCTAACTTTATAAAATGATTCTGGGCCTAGCTACGCATTTTACTTGCGTGTGAACACATATTCCAACTTTACCAAAGTTTTACTTTGTAAATGAAATAATAACATTGATCAAAATGGAAATTAATATAATTTAAATAAATGTTGAATATATTGTTTATTTCATATTATCTCATATGATTTTTTTATCTGTCTGTTTTACACATGTCCGTGTCTGTGTCCGTGTGTGTGTGTCTATGTTTGTGTGCGTGGTGTATTATGTGTGTTAGTCAAGGTGTTTTTAAGAAATTAGTGGAAATTGTACTCGGTTTTTAGAGTCACAAGCAGGGAACTTGGAGCCATGGAAAATTTTTGGGAACTTGGAGCCACGAGCAATGGGAATTGGGAGCCTTTAAGAAAAATTGGTTTGGGTTTAGATTTAGGCTTCGTTAGGCTTAGGTAAACTTTTTAGAAATTTTTACTTTTGGCTCCAAGTTCCCTATTTTTGGCTCCAAGTTCCAACTCCAAGTTCCCAAGGCTCCATCGATCTTAAACCGTGGAAATAGAAGCTTTGCCGAAATGAGTCGAAATTTACTTTGACCTTTATGGATAATGTTTAAATTTTTAATTTCAATTACTTTTCTTAATGTAAAAAAACAGATTTTTTATCTGCATCTGCAGTCACTTAGCTGACTTGGATTTGTTGCCAATTAAATTTTTTTATACGAATATTCTTAATTGATAAATGTTATCAGACTAATTTTAATCATAATTATGAATTTACTATAATTTATTCATTGTTTTGTTCTATATCGCAACAATTTCATTGTTTTTGGTGTTAATTATTTATTAATTATTCAGTTTTATTTGAAATTATATGACAGGCGTGTTTTAGCTTTTTAGAGTGATGTGCTTAGATTTTTTACATATCTTTTCTGAACATAAATAGTTTCAATCTTTCAACTATCGATTAATTTTTCTGAATGGTGACCTATTTTGAATTTAATTTTGATTAGCGAGTAAATGTTTGGTCTGGCCAACGCTTGCTTCACATTGTTGTCACAACCCATTTTGAGATTTAAAAAAAAATGAAATAACAAATAACGATCTTTAGGCGGGGTCGTAGTATTTAGCTTAGCTAGGCAAATTAATTTATAAATCGCTTTGGCTGGACATAGAAAAATTACATCTCAATGAAACATTCAATTTCGAAAGTTAAATTTGGCAAAAATAGTTTGCAATGAAAATTAAAAAAACGAACAAAACTGTTATCATTTCATTAATTGTTATCATTATAGTCAATTTTTTTTTAATTTTAAAGTTTAACCGTTTTTGTTTATATGTTTAAAAGGTGTGTTTTAACAAAATTCTTTATTCGAATAATTTATTGGTGTATTTAAAACCCTATTAAGAACGCCGATTTTATATTCTTGTTTTTATACAAAATAATAAAAAAATTAGTAAACTTTTTAAAATTGTCATTTATGTTTTTAAATAATTAATTGAATACATTACAAAAAAGTTCCTAAAAAGTTTATTTAAACTCTATCCCAAATATATTTTTATTGTTTCGTTAAATACAGTTTTGCAACCTTCTGGTTAGTTGTTGCTGCGAAAGAAAAGATGACAAATTCCCTAGAGCGAGAACACGAAGCCTGTCTGTTTGCTTGAGGAGCTTGTGTTTAAAAGTTTTTTCTAAGAGAACTTGCGTAAATTTTACGATGATAAATTTGATGTAATTCACATTTTTGCAATATCACGAATAAAATAAAAGAGTGTATATTTTTAAATAAACTTCGAACATATTTTACAAAACTGAAGATATTAGATGACTGATTTCAATATTAAAATTAATTTATCATTTTACATACGAAAAAATCTCAATTTTAAAAAAGTTCACGGTAACTATTTTTTTAATATAATAAAGCATCTCCACACTACACAATGATAGAGGAGTTTGAAGAGTTCCCCATAAATATGTCTTGCAAATAATGTTTTGTATAACTACAACAAAATTTTAGTCCTAAAAAAAACACATTTTAATACATAATTGTTGTAATCGTACAGAAATTTAACACTATCCATTGTTACAGAAGCCAAAAGTGAATTTTTAGTAATAAACAACGTAAACAATACAATAAAATACTTTTATTGTAAATTTATAAAAACTTGTTCGGAATTCGTAACGCGAATTAAAATTAAAAAGAAGATGTTTTACTGAATTTTTGTGTGAGTTAAGTCGGATTTTATTTGTAGCGTATAAATCATAACTAAAACTTAGTTTTTATAGTAAAACAGTGTTTTCTGCGCTCAATTAAAAAAATGATTTTTGACTTGATGACACAAACTTGGCTTGAAAGAACCTTTTATTGAAAGTGTTTCTGTGTATATTGGACCTACTTTTGTTGAGTGAATATCAGGAATATTGGTCTTTAAAAAAATTTTAAGTTTTTCCTATTTGCTTATTTTTGTCGCATATCTTTTTAGCATGAATGAGGTGAAGTTTCAATTACAAATTTATTATAAGTGTACAATTACTTCCTGCAATCATGTGCTGCGCTTATTTGCGGCCAACTTGGTCTTGTTTTTTATCACTTGTTTTTTAACTGTAAAATTATTCTTCGTATTTGCCCGAGGATTGTCATTCATTTTTCCTCAAGTAATGACGGTATCTTAATTTTGATCTTCGCCTTGACTGATTCGTCTACAGCCGCTTTGGTTTCCGCTGTGTAAATGCCATTTTAAACCATTTTGTTGACTACCATACTTCAATGTTTACAAATTCGAGTCCATGAGTAACTCGTTTGGGTTGCTGTAATAGTGATCAGTGTTAAAACACTTCTGCACTGTCAACACGACTATTTAAATGTTTTTTTCTTTGAAATAATGATACAAGGTTTGCATAATCCTAGCGTTTGTTTGTGACAAATTTTAAATTATTGGCAAAAAATAATGATTTTTAGTGTAAAACAGTGATTTTTATAGTAAATGTGCCTTGTATATTGGATATTAAAATGCTTCGGTTACATGCAAATTTCGCGCTAACAAAATGATTGTCCTCGTTAAAATTAAAATCGTTCGCTAGTTCAGCTGATGTTATCAGACGATTTTCTGGGTTCGGAACAGACAGTATCAGTTTGGACACTCCTTTTATTTTTTTGTTTTTTGTTGTAATTTCAATATGAGATATAGTCTTTACATGATTATTGAGATGACTCTTTTCTAATTGCAAATTGGTGGGTGTCGTGAGATGGTGAAAAAAAATTTAGTCGAAATCTAAAATTAGGGCTGGTTCATACTTATGACAAAACGTCCTTCGGACAAAGTCCAAAGGACAATTTTATAAAAGCCAAAACATCCTTTGGACAAGCCAAAACGTCCTTTGGACTTTTGCCTTTGGACGAAGTATGAGCGCTACTTAGAATTTGTCCAAAGGGAAAAAAAGTCCAAAGGACAAAAGTATGAATACGTTGTCCTTTGGACTTTTCCCTTTGGACTTTTCCCTTTGGATTTTGTCCTTTGGACAAAGTCCAAAGAACAAAAGTCCTTTGGACAAAGTCCAAAGGAACAAAAACAACAAAAGTCCAAACGTTTTGTCATTAGTATGAGCCAGCCCTTACAATTACTTTTTACAATTATTTTATTTAAGGTGATTTTTCCATTTAAATTATTATTTTATAAATTTGCATTGTATTATTATTATAAAAATCGATTTAAAAAGGAGTAAATATAGTATAGCTTAATAATATTGATTTTAGTTTTGTAAATAAAAAAAGCAAAAGTTAAGATTTTTAAACTTACGATAGGTATTTGGCAACCACCTCTCCTGAAAAAGCGCCCACACAGCGCCTAAAGCTAAGAGTAGCTCTTGAGATTGTTTTTCACTTGAATTCACCCGTATTACTATTGTTTGAGTTACAAATTCCCATCAAACCTTTTCTAATAGTCTTTGTTTCTGATGAAGTTGTTATTTATCCTGGGTTTAACTATTTTTTTTATTTAAAATATTTTATAGTTTAAAACTAATATATTTTAAAGTCTTTTAGCAATATTTCTTTTTAAAAGAACTTTGCACTTCACAAAGTACAAAAATTTTGATGTTCGAAAAAAATACCTTTTGCAAAATATCTTTCGGAAAAATATCTTCTTTGTGCAGTAAACTATTCGGTATTTTTAAAAACTTTTAAAGGTTTTTAAAGGTTTTTTATGTCTTTTAGCTTGATTTTAAGGTTTGCTTAAGCTTACAAAAAAAGTTTTCTTTAGTTGAGAATTTAAAAGTGTTTCAGAAGACATTCTTTTCGGAGATATTTTGCAAAATGTATTTTACAAAATGCCAAAATTTTCTCGTAAACATATTTCTACAAGTTTATCTAACCACCTATTTTATTTTTTATATTATAGCTCAATAGCTTGACTAAATCAACACTTTTTATATTTATATACATATTGATATTATTGCTTGTCTCAGGATTAATATAAATAAAACTAAAAATTGATAATTTAATGAAAATACATTGTATGTATCTCTGATATTAAGCATTTTCGTTCCAAAAATCTCATGAAATACCGACGTACGTCTTTTCGTGCTGACGATGATTTTTTAATCTGTATATAAAAACACACGTCCGTTTTTAATCAGAGATTATAATAAAAGCTGACCATACTTACTTAACATGATTGTATTAGATTGAAATAAATAATTTGCAGTTCACCTTTCGAAAAATTTTTTTGTGTATTTCCAATAAAACCAAACCCTGTACACAAATTACACACAAACAATTGAATGAATATTTATTATGAACAAGTAAACAAAACAGAAAAACTTTAACCATTGATCATAATTTTCATATTTATAAATATTTTTATTATTCAATACTTTGGTAACAAGAATATTTTATTGATATATATTGAGCTAAGTTTTGTGAAAAAACCGCTTGCGTTCATATGATATAAGTTGCGATAAATGGCGCGTTAGCAAATAATGACAAACTGTATTACTTTTTTATTTTGTTCTAGAGAAAAATTGCTGTGAAGATGTTGGAAGAAAACAAAAAAGAAGAAGATCCGGAGGCGATTATCTGGGAAAGCTTAGCGGACGCTTTTCGCTCAAAAGCATCCGTGCGATCGGCTCCATTTGATGCAAAGACGGATTTACGAATTAAAGTACGAGTTTTTACTTATCATAATTATTGATATAGAAACACACAAAAATGAGTCCCGATCTTAATATTTTTGCAATACAACTGTGCGTCCGTCCTTCGAGTTTAATTGGAAATGAACAAAGCAATCACACTTTTTCAGTCAATTTTTGACACCTCTTACTACATATCGTGTCCAAATTATTGTTAAACTACCTAAAATATTAAAATATTCTTATGGAAAAATTATGTCTAGTTGACTAATCTTGTAATAAATTATGTGTATAAAAATTTGTAAGACATAAAGCAAAATTTTTGATTTTTTACTAAAAAACACTAAGAAAAACATATACAATCAGATATTTCCACTAAATATACCGCAATTAGTCAATTACAAGTGGTTAAAACCATATTTTCTTATAAAATGATTAATGGCAAATAAAATCTAGCTGACTGCGAAAACTGCAGTATTGAATCGACTATTTAACAACAAAGCCATTCAAAATTTTAAAAAAAATCGGTTTAATAATAAAGATCAAAACGCGTATTTTATTAATTATTTATCAATTTACTTAATTTAAAACCCAAATGTAAATTTTTAAAGGGCTAAAAATGGTTAATTCTAGTATATTTTGTAAAAAGGTGGAATTAAAAAAATTCTGCGTTCTTATTTGTTTTTTAAAAAAACGTCATTACCGCACAATTTTAATTGGTCCTCTCATGTCTGCATTCTAATTTTCAGCGTCAACCAGATATAATTCAACCATAATCTGTATTATTAGAAATATATTCTTCAAACTTTTTTGTTTTGTTGCTAAATATTAAATAAATATTGTAGTCATTTGGTAAATAAGGCGTAATTTCTCTATAACTTTCTAAAGTTATGAATATTTAAAAATATCTTATATTGTATTTTTTAATTTCGTAAAAGGTCAAACAATCCCAAGAATTACATGTTTGAAATTCCAACCAGTTTTAGGTGCAATATTTGGGAGAAAAACGCAGCATTCAGATGAAACGGCCAATTTTATATCAAACTCTTTGTGCTAAGATAAAAGAAATGTTTGGAAGGACACTTTCTATCTATTACACTATTAGTACTAGTGAGGTAATGAAAATCTATAGACTATTTATTGTACTATTTTTAACGCTTTTATTCTTTTCTATTTTAATATTTAGTAAACATTACTGTGGGAGCTCAAAGACTTCAAATTAAAATGAAAAACTATGGCTTGGAGATAGACTTTGTTAGATATGTGGTATTTTTAGAGCAGTAGCGAAAAAGTTGGGCAATCCAAAGGCAGAATATTTGCGTATCACGCGAAAGTTTACTGGTGTCACGATCCTAGATTCAGGCCCTAATTTTTATCTCAATGTGACAAATTGGGTCTTAGAGCAAAGTCACTGTAATTAAAAATACAATACAGTAACATTTGCTGAATAATGAATTGCATTCACTTTATTCTGACCTATGAGCTATTAATTTTATTTATTGGCTAATTTTGTAAACATTTGCTTGAAAACATTTTGTAAACATTTAAATGAAGTTTAATGACTATTTTAATGACTATTTTTGTTAATTAGTTTTTATGTTGTTTTTTTTGTTATGTGCATGACGTATGTATCACCGACATTATCGAAAAACCAAAAACCATTTATAGTACACAAATTGACATTAATGTTAGAAAATATATCTTCAACAGCCAATTAATTTAATTTATCTAATTGTACACGATGCGTATGCTGGATTGAATTCACATTGATTCAGTGTTGGATTGAGGTGTGTACACTAAAGTTTATATTGTTCGTTCAAAGAAATTTCCGTGTGTGACGGCGTCACGTTTTTTTATTATTTACCGTTAGGTTGTCTTGGCATAGTGTTGTTACGGTACTCAAATTTTATTCCAGTACCAGTACCAGTACTATGATAGATATCCAGAAACATTCCAGTACAGTACCAGTAAAAGTACCGTCCTCATTTTAGTTGCAGTACAGTACCAGTACTATCCCTACCTCAAATTTTATTTCGAGTACAGTACCAGTATTTTTTCAAAAACCCAAATTTAATTCCAATATTACAAGAATTAGTACTAGTATTAATTCCAGTACCAGTATCTTTGTCATAAATAAATCACTCATTGTTCTAAATGTACAGTGTTTTTTACAATGAGCTATTTTATTGGAGAACAATTTTTAATAGCCTATGTATTAGACTTTAAAGTAAAACATTCATTGTTTTACACGTATTCCAAACTCAACAACCATGAAATCGTGCAATGAAAATTAATACTGTTTATACTATTAATACATGAAATTGATAATCACGATTTTGTGATCTGACAAATTGTGCGGTCGATAACGATGTATATAAAAATTTCATTTAAGACAATTATAACTCGGCCAAATAAAATCTACATGACTTGAAATTTGAAACATAAATACAACTGACAAAAAAGAATCGACTAATAATAACGATTTTGTGATCTGACGAATTGCGCGGTCGATCATGACGTGATATCATAACGATCATATCATGTTATCATGATATGCAAATTTTATTTAAAACAATTATAACTCAGCCCGATAAAATTTATGACTTGAAATTCGGAACATAAATACAACTGACAACGGAATATCGATTAATAAACACGATTTTGTTATCTGACAAATTGTGCGGTCGATCATGATGTATATGCAAATTTTATTTAAAACAATTTTAACTCGTCCCAAAAAAATCTATATAACTTGAAATTCGGAATATAGATACAACTGACAACGGAGAATCGATCATAATCACGGTTTTGTGATCTGACAAATTTTACGGTCGATCATGACGTGATATCATAACGATCATATCATGTTATCATGATATGCAAATTTTATTTAAAACAAATATAACTCAGCCCAATAAATTTATTTATTTGACTTCAAATTCGGAACATAAATACAACTGACAACGGAATATCGATTAATAAACACGATTTTGTTATCTGACAAGTTGTTCGGTCGATCATGATGTATATGCAAAGTTTATTTAAAACAATTATAACTCGGCCGAATAATATCTATATGACTTAAAATTCGAAACATAGATAGAACTTACAAAAGAGAATCAATTGGTAGCGATTTTTTTTATTTGACATTTGTGCGGTCGCGGTAAATAGGATTTACAGTTAGCAAGCTTGTGAAGTACAGCCAAAAAACATGGGTATTAAGTTTGCTGGTCTTTTAACGAAAATGTATACAACCGACAATGGAGAATCGATTGCTAATCACAATATTGTGTGATTTGAAAAATTGTGCGGTCCATTATTACGTATATGCAAATTTCAAAGCTAATCTTAACGGCCGCCGGTTACAAAACAAGACTTGAACTAATTAAATTATTACATCCCACGTATTATGGAAGATATCTTTTTTACGAATTCATACATTTTTAAACAAAATGTGTGGGTCTTATGGTGTTTTGTGATAGATCATTTTTTATAAAAAGGTTAGGTTTGTTTTACTTGTTTACTGTTTTTTTATTAGTTTACGCTGCTTAAATGAAATCATTTTATTTATTATAATTATGGTGTATTTTTTTAATTTAACGCAATTTTTTTCAACAAAATCATAGTCTGTACAGAAAAATTATGTACTAATAAGTTTAAGTAGGTACCTACTATCTTGTTTCGCAACTTTTAAAAGCCGATGCAGCCGAGGATCTTTGAGCAAAACATATAAAACTTGAACTCCGGACTAACTTGTTTAAATTTCTACATTTCAAGTTAAAGTATTTTAAATGTATTTTCCCCTTACCATTCTAATAGCGGTGTAATATTGTTTAAATTGTAATGTAAAAATTTTAAACACTCGTTGATGTTAAGTTAGGGCTGATTCATACTTATGACAAAACTTCCTTTGGCCAAAGTCCAAAGGACAAAAATTCCGTAGGACTTTGTCCAAAAAACAAACACAGCGTTAAAACGTCCTTTGGACGTGTCCAAAGGACAATGTGTTCATGCTTTTTTGTCCTATTAACTTTTTCCGAAGGATAAATTTCAAGTAGCATTCATACTTCGTCCAAAGGAAAAAGTCAAATAAACGTTTTGGCTTTTCTAAAATATTGTCCTTTGGACTTTGTCCAAAGGACGATTTGTCATAAGTATAAACCAGCTTTTAGTACTAATCTACCCGCTAGTTGTTAAATCAGTCTACATTTTTAGTCAGCTCACATCATTCCTGTGCAGATCTTGGTTATATTTTAATTTGTTTTAGTATTCAATTGTGTCAAAGTTTTTATAATTAGGGACGTGCATGTGTCCAACATCTGCATCCGCGTATTTTAAAAGTCGGTTCATACTTATGACAAAACGTCCTTTGGACAAAGTCCAAACGACAATTTTATAAAACCCAAAACGTCCGTTGGACTTTTGCCTTTGGACGAAGTATGAACGCTACTTAGAATTTGTCCTTTGGACAAAGTCCAAAGGACAAAATTCAAAGGAAAAAGTCTAAAGGACAAAAGTATGAATACGTTGTCCTTTGGATTTTGTCCTTTGGACTTTTCCCTTTGGACTTTTCCCTTTGGACTTTTCCCTTTGGACTTTTCCCTTTGGACTTTTCCCTTTGGACTTTTCCCTTTGAATTTTGTCCTTTGGACAAAGTCCAAAGGACAAAAGTCCTTTGGACTTTGTCCAAAGGACGTTTTGTCATAAGTATGAACCGACCTTAAAACTCACTTCCGCGCTTTTTTATATCGCTCATTTTTACTTCTGAAGTTACATAGATTTTTTATCTTTTCTAAACCAAAGTTTTGAGGTCTAAACGACTGTTTTACAAATAAAAAGTTCAAAATTCAATAAAAACGCTTTTTGCCTAAAATTAGCATTCTTAAACTTATTTGTCTTTCTAAATAGAAAACAGCACTCCAGAAATTAAAACTATATAGTAAGAATGAATTAAATAAACATTCGCTCCACATTCACATCGGATTTTTGTTTCCAAAAATTCGCTTCCGCATATCTCAAAAATGACATGACATCCGAGCACATTCCTTGATAGAATTTTTAACAACCTTATCACTTATTTTTTTAATCGATATCCAAATTTCATATGTTTTTGACAGCTTTTTTTGTAATCTAGATTTTAGTACCGAACCATGTTTCAAAAAAATTAAGACTGATTCAGGCTGAATTTCTTGATTTTAAAGTTCAAATTTGTGTAAGTTTTATTGTCGGTTATAGTGTTTATTGGCATAGACTGCTCTGTTTTGAGAACTTTGGAAAGCACCATTTAAAGTTATCTGTTATAGTTATCTGCATTTTAAAGACTATAACTAGCATTTAAAATTAGTTTTGAAAAAAACTACATAATTTGCAAAAAAAATTTGACAA
>JASAMX010023142.1:0-13437 GCA_030248175.1 Microlaimidae sp. YZB2_3 | reverse complement strand
GGACCAAAAAGCGAAATTAAGGTAAAAATAGGTCGAAAACGGCTTAAAATGCATTGAAATAGGCTAAAAACTGCAAAAATTTCGCGATGATAGCGTCCTTATAGGTCAAAAATGGCGCCATAATTTTTGGGCACTTTTTCATTTTTGGGCGAGGGGGGGGCAAATCCTTCAATAAAGCGGGAGGGGGACATTTCCACATCGTGCACAGATCTGGACAGGTGTAAATATGAAAACACCCGCAGAAAACGCTGTCACTTGTCACTCCGGTTGAACCCGCCCCAAGTCTTAACCATAGGGGTGAAACATTTTCGCCCCACTGGCTTGTCTTAGCGCCTGCCCTTTGCATAATCTGCATAGGGAAGATAAGTTTCAGGTAATACAACAACAACAACAACCAGCCCAATTTTCCGATCTCCAACCAAAAAAACAAATCGCTCACGATGGCCTGCAGATCCACTTGCGGGTTCCAATCCGAATCGTATATGATGACCACGTCCGCCGTGGCCAAGTTGATTCCCAGCCCTCCGGCCCTCGTTGACAGCATGAAGATGAACTTCTCGCTGTTGGGAGCGTTGAATGCGTCGATACTCTCCTGGCGGTCTTCGTGGGCGGTGGAACCGTCCAGGCGGCAGTACTGGTAGTTCCGGAGCCAGCAGTAGTCCTCCAGTATGTCCAGCATACGAGTCATCTGAGAGAAGATCAGAACGCGAGATCCTAAACATGGCCTGTCGTAAAATGAATGTTTGTACGAATGTGACATTTAACCCTTTTTTTTTAAACTAAAGTTGTGTTTTATTAAGTACAGACCATAGGTGGGCAGGGGCATAGATGTTTTTTTTGGGGGGAGGGGGCAGAGGGGTCCACCCCCTAGAGCCAAAATTTTGGATCCCCCCTCTAGGAAAAATACAGGTCCCCCCCTTTCCCCCAAAGCTCGAAAGCAGTTCGGCCTGACCCACCCCTAGCGAGGCTGACCCCCCCCCTCTCCCTTCCGATATATTTGAAAGTATATTTTTTATTTACTGTCAAAAACACTGTTTTTTAGTTAAAAACAGCGTTTAAATACATTTTTTAGACCTAAATAGGCGGTTTTAGTACATAAAATTCAATATTATACCTAAAAACACTTAAATTATTGAGTTAAAAAAATTTTGTTAAAAAATTGGACCTCCCCTGACCGCCTGACTCCCCTCCCCCTAAATTTGAAATCTCGCACCCGGGGTCGACCCCCCCTAAAAAGCCAGGGGGGTCCGGACCCTCCTAAAAATTTTGGTCTTCCACCCGGGGGTGGACCTCCCCCCCCCTAGCGAACCCGACCAAAAACATCTATGGACAGGGGGGGGGTTGGAGGGGATTATACCCTGCCCTCCAAAAAACGGTAAAAATTGGTGGTTTAAGCATAGATTTTTAATGTTTTTTTAGGAAAGGAGTCTACCTCCTTTGCACCGAAATTATTTTTAGGAAAGCAGTTGAACTCCTTTGTGCCAAGATTTTAGACCCTTCAACCCTTAAAAATTCAGCTACTATCCTTTTAACTATGGGGGGCAGGGGGCGGCTACCCAGCCCACCCCCTCCGCCGAAACGGTCACCAGATGATAAAATTTGGAGGTTTGCAGAGGTTAAAAATTCAAAATTTTTTAGCGCCGAGCGATTAGCGAGGCGCCAAACTATAAAAAAGTTTTGGTACTACAATTGACCCCCAAAAAGCAAAAAAAAATTTTCGCTTCGTTTCGCTCAGCGGTAAAGTTCCATAATATGCATCAGTCTCACTATATATCTTGCCTAATGTTATTGAAAAAAGTACAATAATTTTAATAAACAATAAGTACTACACATAAAGCAAAATAAACAACCATATTTGGTTGATTTGTGTATACCAATACCTTTCCCCCTCCGAAAATTGCCAGCCACCTAGCAATGGCTCGGTAATTTTTTCCATAAAAGTTGCCTAAAAAACATGGAGATGCTGCTCACCTGCTTTGGTTTATAGTGTGGGCGTAGCCAGGGCGACCTGAAAGGTCTCTAAATCGCTTTTTTGTGTAATTCAGGCTCTGCCAATATCTGCTAAGGTAACTAAGAAAACATGTTTTTACCGCTAAAAACATTAGATAATACGTTATTATGCCAAAAACAGTGTATTATACAGCTTTATCTACATTTATTCCTACTTTTTTAACCTTTTCAAAAAGTTACGGAGGGGGCTCCGCCCCCCCCCCTTAAATTGGGGGAGGGGCAATATTTTTGCACTAAAATCCGCCCTTCCCCCAAAATTAAACCCTGGGTACGTCCCTGTAATAGGTAAACAATACCGCCAAATTGGGCGTGGGAGCAATAAAACGGGAAGGGGAAGAGGAGGCACAACCACTTATTTTCCGGGGGGGGTATTTCGAGACCGTCTAATACCCATTTCTAACAAAATGCTTAGGCGGTTTTTTAATACGAAAAAAATTCATAACGAACGCCATTACGATACCTACCTAGTTCTTTCAGTTTAACTAAAAGCTTGTCCAGCAAGACCATTTTCCCCGAATTCTCTATTATATGCTCCCCGGTGGTGAACGGAGGTCCGGGTTCCGCTCCGTCGAATAAATAGGGATGATTGCAGTTTTTTCTCAGGTGCATAAGGATGTTCAGCAGCCGGGTCTTTTCCAATTTTCCGGCACCGTTCACGACGTCAATGTCTTTCATTAAAATTTTGGTGTACCTTTAAAAAAAGTAAATCGTCGTTAATCTGACATAAAGAGTCACAATCGGTTTAAAATCAAGGCGACTCTGACTTAAGGTAGAACACCACAGTTAAATTCTGACGGCAGATTTTTTCTAATTAATTTTTACTAACGTAATTTGACCTGCTCATTCAATTTTTAACATTCATTTTTCTTAAAAAATTGTTATCGTCCATAATCATTAAATGACACCAATAAAATACATGTCAAAAATACATATTATAATAAAATTCATTACCAAGAATATTCTATTTTTCATTTTTCTATACTCAAATTTTTACCCTTAAGATAGAACACCACAGTTAGATTTTAACGGAAGATCTTTTCTAATAAATTTTTACTAACGTAAATTGACCTGCTCATTCAATTTTTAACATTCATTTTTCTTAAAAAATTTTTATCGTCCACAATTAATAAATAACACCAATAAAATACATGTCAAAATACATTATTATAATAAAATTCATTACCAAAAATATTCTATTTTTTTTTCATTTTTCATTTAGCGTATCTTGAATAAAGAACACTTTTTTAATTAAAAAGTTAAAAATAAAAAAAATTATTTTTTGACGTTAAAAATATTGCCCGCAAGAGACTCGAACCTATGGGTCCGAGGATCCAAGTCTGACACGTTAACCACTCGGCTGCTGGCCTATTTGAGATCTCTCTCGTAAAAGATACTTTTAAACAAACGTTTTGAAATGTAGTTTCTCAGCGTCAAATCAAAAAATTTAAATGAAAATTTAAAAAATTGATTCGCTCATATTTTAATGAAAGTTTGGAAATTGTTAGACACAAGTCTAATCAATACTTTGAATTGTATTTGATTAAAAAACTAATTCAGGATTTTTTTTATTTGATTTTTCTTTTAAAAAAATCGATTTTTTAAATTCTTTAAAATTTTGAATTACGTTTTACTCCAAACCACATCTAAAAGTTGCCCCCTATTTTTCGTTAACTTTCTATAAAATTTCAGGAAACACTGAGCGAATCAAATTTTTTAATGGCCAAAAATTGGCTTTTTTAGCTTTAAATTCATCAAACTATATTTCGAAATAGAACATTCGGTAAACGATGAAACTATTACCGTTGGATACATCATAATCTGTGCTTTCGATCGCACTATAGTTTTGTTAGACAAAAATTAATAATCTAAGTTGATATCTAACTTTTAGTAAAAATCGTAATAACTGTGGTGTTCTACCTTAAAGGGTTTACAATACTGTGACTTATAACATTTGCAGGTCTAAAATACAAAAAAGTGAAATTAAGAGATTTTTAGAACGCTTTTGACTCTTTATGTTAGAATAAATTTTTACGAAATAACAAACTTGACTTTTATACAAACATGTGCGAATATTTTATGCAAAAATTTAAATTGATTTCTAAAATGTTATTAGTTTATAAATTATAAGTTAAATCTGTACCACTCGCGCTGCATTTTAGACAGCCCTATGTAAATTTTCAGCTCTTTTTTTGGCGGCAAACTTTTTTCCACTTCAGATTTCAACCGACGAAGTAAGAACGGTTTCAATACCTAAACAAAATAAATAACTCAATACAATAATTATGTATGATTACCCCCTTTTTTCGTGTTTTATGATTGCAATTACATATGAATTTTTGAATCGCGATAAAGTTAGAAACAAAACGTTACATTACTGTATTATTCGATATAATTTAATGTTTTGGTTTTAACAATGTTTAGTGTTCTACACGCTAGCTAAATTAAATCCATATTTTGATTAAAAAATTATTTTATTTAGTATCTGTGCACATTGGCGAATTATCGCGAACTTTGGTAGTAGAAATTACTAATATTTTATTTAAAAAATGTGTTTTTAATATGTTTACACACAGAAGAATTATCGCTAACTTACGGCGTGTAGCCTTTGCACTAGGGTCTGATCTCCCAAACAGCTGTTGGTGTTGAACCACGCGTCGAAATCGGAGGCCGAGCTGAACACGTCCGGAAGTAAGAAGTTCAGCAGAGCCCAAAGTTCGTGGAGATTGTTCTGCAGAGGGGTACCGGTGAGGAGCAGACGATGACTGGATTTGAACATTCGCACGATTTCCGACAACTAAATACCTTTTATTTTATAATTAATTAAAATAAATAATTTAAATTGCTATTGTTAACATCCGCATAATTTTAGACAGCTAACTATATAATATGTTTATATATAGTTAGCTGTTACACACACACACACACACACACATATATATATATATATATATATATATATATATATATATAATCTATATATCTATATATAGACAGATATTTTTATCATATTTATAACCACTTAAAATAAATAATTTTAATTTACCCAGCTAATATCGACGCAAAACGTGAACAATAGGCATTTTACACGGGAAAATCGGAAAATGTGTGCGTTTTTAACGATTATATCTATATTCTGTAAATGGAAAGAAGTATTAACTGCGAAATTCACATTGCTTTGGTTTGGAGGTCTGGTTAAAAACGGCAAAGTAGTGAGTATTAGCAGCAACAGCTTATTGCGTACTTTTATTTGTTTTTATTTTTTTAATTTGAACTAGTAAACTTTCGCTTTTTGCTCATGCAGTGCAAGTTGAAATTCAAATTTTAGAAAAATTATACCTTCGAGTTCTCGTTTTTGATTCTGTGGGCTTCGTCTATGATCACATATTTCCAGTTAAACTTTTTGAACGTAGCTTTTTCAATCATTGCACATTCGTAAGTAGTACAACAGACGTCCCATTCACCGGGTAGAATCTCGTCACGAATTAATTCCTCCTAAAGCATGTAATAATTACGGTGAAATAAAAAGTATGTAATAATTTATTTTTTTAATAACGACAAATATTTTAGTTTAGACAAGCACATTTTTGATTAAATTGTTAGTATAGGTGAAAATTAATTAGGAAAAAAAGCACTAACTGAGGCTAGACCAGCAATGATAAAAATAAATTTTAAAAACAATCCTAGTAAAATTATGTTCATTACAAAATAAAAACAAATAAGGCAGGCTTACTCGTCTAGCTTTGTCTCCCACCAGTCCCACACACCTCAAAGAAGGACACCAACGATTGAGTTCGTTCAGCCAATTGCGTAGCGTTGATTTCGGAACTATTACCAAATGCGGACTACCGGCGTTCTTGAAATGCTTCATGTAACCCAGCAATGAAACTGTTTGCAACGTTTTACCCAGACCCTGTAATGTTAAAATAAAATTGGAATAATGTAGAAATCTTCGATTTTCGGATTTTATATAAGCAACTAACTTATATAATTATATTATAAAATAATTATAATTTTTAATTAATTTTATAACCACTTTTTTTTAGAATGTAAACCTTATTAATGTTTTATGAAATTAAATTTTAAACAAAAGCTGTACTGTAGCTAACAAAATAGAATACCATTTCATCGGCTAATATTCCGTTAATGTTGTTTTCTTGTAAAGAAACCATCCAATTTAACCCTCTTATTTGATAATCTCGCATTTCCCCGTTTTTCACATCTAAAAAAAACAAGACAAGGACTTTACAATAAATTCAGACTGCTAAAAACGTTTCTGAAAAGACAAACAGTAAGCTAATATTTTAAATAAACACAAACCAAATTTAAGAATGGGTGTACAGACCTGTGCACTGCCCCCCTTGGGTTTTATTAATTTGGTGGGTGACATTTTCAAAACGGGGATGGGGTAATAAAACGGGGGGAAAGCAGAGAAGAAAGAAACAAAGGAGAAAAAAGAAGGAAAAATGTTTAAAAAAAGAAGAAAAGAAAAAAAAGACCAAAAAGCGAAATTAAGGTAAGAATTGGTTTAAAATGGCTAAAAATGCATTGAAATAGGCTAAAAACTGCAGAAATTTTGCGATGATGGCGTCATAATATGTCAAAAATGGCGCCTTAATTTTTAGGCACTTTTTTATTTTTAGGCGAGTGGGGGAAATAGATCGACGGGGGGAGGGGAATCCTGTTAACAAAACGGGGGGATAATTCCAGACCGTGCACAGGTTTGGATGTATCGCTTTAACTTCAATTTTTTTTAACTGAAAAACTTCGATATTACTGCAATTAACTTACTTCAGTGTTATGTTGAATTTTCAAACGAACAGGTACGATTGCTAACACCAAGCAAATTTTATTATCTCAGACGTGTGCACTGCCCCCCCCCCCCGGGGGTCAAACGGGGGGGGGGGGCAATTCCAAAACGGGGGGGCAACTTTTTTGAAACGGGTGGGGGGGGGGGGGGGGGGGGGGCGAAGGGGGGGGGGGGGAGGGGGGGGGGAGGGGAAGGGAAAGGGGGGATAAGGTAAAAATAGGTCTAAAATGGCTTAAAACACATTGACATAGGCTAAAAACTGCAAAAAATTCGCGATGATGGCGTCATCATAGGTCAAAATGGCGTCATATTTTCAGGTTTTTTTTTTTTCGGTTGTTGGAGATGGGGGGGGGGGGCAAATCCTCCAATAAAACGGGGAGGGCATTTTCAGACCGTGCACAGGTCTGTTATCTTAATAAGATAAAACATTATACCCACTAACACTAAGCATAGGTGGCTGCCTCCTGGATTTTTGGAGGGAAGGTATAGCCGACTCTATACGTACATTGGGGAGGACGTATACTTAGGTGCTTGGGGGGTCCAAACGGGTCCACCCCTCACTCCATAGCGCCAAAATTTTAGACCCCCCTCCAAAAAAAACCTAAGGGGGATTCAATAGGTCTCGCACAATACTAACTCCGCCCTTGTGTGTGACCATCACATACTTAGTTCTACTAATAGCAAGAGGGTGGCGCTTACACCAGGGTGATTTCTCGAAGCGTATGAATGCCTCCTTTTTCTTGCTGACGCTGAGCAATTCCTCGTCCTCCTCCTTTTCCGTCTTGCGGTGTCTGTGATCCCCGGGACCGGCGCTCCCTTCCGAGGCGCTCACCCGGCTTTCTCGCTTCACCTTCAACGGCGACGACGGGACTTTGTCTATAATTATTTAAAATTATAAGAGCATATTTCGCCAACGGTACGGTTGATTTATAGAAACAACAATTCTTTAATGAGTAGAATTTAATGTTAGTTATACAATGATAAAATTACGGTTTAAATCAAATCAACTATACACTGTTGGCGAGATATAATCATCTAAAAATTTTCGCCAGTCTCCATCCTTTTTAACAGACTCAAGTATTTTTATGGTCGCGGTCATAAAGCGCTCTGATCTTTAAATTAAAGGAAAAACCTTAATCGCGTAATTAATACGATAAAGCGTTGAGGCACGAATGTAAATCGGTTTTGCTACGCGTTTATTGGATACAATGATAAAAAGTAGTAAATCTCAATTTTTATTGGCTGGCTTTAAAGCGTTTATACTGGGCAGTTTTTTTAGTTAGTTAGCATAGCCAGTCTTTTTTTCATGTTATTTCCTCCAGAAATGCTGCTGCCTTTGCGGGTTGTAACCCGCTAAGGTCTGTGGTGTCTACGGAGCGGCTTCCACGCAGCGACACTGCCCAGATCCAGCAACGGAAATGGTCAACAGCTCTACCTCTTTTCCAGTCAACTCGGACGATTTCCGGCAATTTTTTTTTATAATAAGACGTTTACAATCATAGATGAACAAGGGGGGGGGTAGGGTGCGGGGGGGACAGTGGGGTCCACCCTCTGCCCCCCCCCCCCCCGGTGGTCCCCTCTCCCCTAGCCTTGAAATTTTGCCCCCCCCCCTCCTAGAAAAAAATCCAGGCCCCCCCCTCCCCGGTCTCCCCCTTAGCTGTCCCCCCCCTTTCTGTTGTTTTTTTGTCTCTTCGTTTTTATATATAATACTATTCGTGCGCGGATAGCGCAGCACTTTCGTGCGCTAACTTTATCACTTAAATTTTCGAATTTTTTTTTTTTTTTTTTTTTTATTATTACTACAAAAACATCGTTGACCCCCCTCTAGATTTTAAAATTTCTGACCCCTAACTTTCCCCTCGGGAAAATTTTTTCTTTTTTTTTTAATTTTAGGTGTTTTTTTTATAAAATTTTTTAAAGTAGTTCTTTTTTTATACTAATTTTCAATAAATTACTTTGTTTTCTATATTTATTGATTCTCTTCTTAAGCTGTAAAAATGAAATGTGTTTATAATAAAAAAAAACGAAAAACGTAAATTTTTAACACAAATTCATAGGTAATTTTTACACCCTTTTTTATACCTAAATATCGCTTTTTATTCAATAAAATGTAGAATTATTGTGGGTGGGTGCTTGTTTTTTTGCTGATTGCTTTCGTGCGCGTTCGTGCGCGCCGATTTCGTGCGCTACTTTATATTATTTTTCTTATATAAAAAACTATTATTAAACATTTAATGGTTTAAAAGTATTTTCTTTCGGAAATTGGTGTACCCTACACCCTTTGACCCCCCTCTTAGAAGTTTTAAAATCTTCCTTTTTAACCCGGGTTTTTGACTCCGCCTAGAAATGCTAGGGGGGTTGCGCATGCCCCCCCCCCCTAGGTCCCAAACCCCTCTAGATTTTTGAAATTTCATTATTAACCGGATAGAAGAAAGTTGGTCAAACTTTACCGCATCCCCTAGCTCTTTGAATATGTTAACGTGTTCATCTATGTTTACAATCAGTGTACAGCAGAGGCGTAGCCAGGATTTCGGAAAGGGGGGTTGTAGTGTAGTCCATACAAATTTTTCGAAAGAGGGGACGGTTGTAGGGGGTTCTGCAAAAATTATAAGTTTAAAAACGTTTCGAAATATAATAATTTAGATTCTAAAAAAGGGTTGACTGTTTGATGCTTAAAACAATTATTTTAAACCATTTTATTTTTATGTTTAATTTTACATTTTACTGGGCGGCTGTCTAACATAGTTCTATACTTCTTTCAGTTCATTTCATTGGGTTAGTGGTAAATTAAGGGGCTTAAAGACTGGTACAAAACGTCCTTTGGACAAAGTCCAAAGGACAAATACAGCGTAAAAACTCCTTTGGACTTTGTCCAAAGGACAAAATCCAAAGGACAACGTGTTCATACTTTTTTGTCTTTTGGACTTTTCCCTTTAAATTTTGTCCTTTGGACTTTGTCCAAAGGACAAATTTTAAGTAGCATTCATACTTCGTCCAAAGGAAAAAGTCTAAACGACGTTTTGGCTTGTCCAAAAGACGTTTCGGCTTATCTAAAATTGTCCTTTGAGCTTTGTCCAAAGGACAAATTTTTAGTAGCATTCATACTTCTTCCAAAGAAAAAAAGTCCAAAAGACGTTTTGGTTAGTCCAAAGAACGTTTTTGGCTTTTCTAAAATTGTCCTTTGGACTTCGTCCAAAGGACGTTTTGTCAGAAGTATGAACCAGCCTTTAAAGTTTAAAGCCCTTAAAGCCGGTTCACACCGGACTGGCAGAGCTGACAAGCGACGCACAGCGCAAACCGTTTATATCGCAGCAACAAAGACGGTGTAATGGTGTAGACGCGCGACGAACCTCTTAACTTAGCAGCTCCCCCTCCGGTGTGAACCAGCCCTTACGGTAGTTAGTTTTTTTATTATCCTTATCTTCATCATAGATGAACACGGTCAAAAAGCTAGGGGGGGTGTTTACCCCGGGTATATGAAATGTCAAAATCTAGGGGGGACGTGGGGGGGGGGGGCCCCCTCCCCTAGCTCCTCAGGGGGGGTCTGGGAGGAGATTTTGAAACCTAGAGGGGGTTCAGGTGGGGTCCAATTTCCAAAACAAAATACTTTTAAACCAATAAATGTTTAATAATAGTTTTTTTTATAAGATAATACTACATTTTATTGAATAAACAGCGTTATTTAGGTATAAAAAGGGTGTAAAAACATGAATTTGTGTTAAACATTCACGTTTTTGGAAGGAAAATTAAGATAAAAAAAGTACGAAAAATTCTCTCGAGAGGGGAGGGGGGGGTCAGATTTCAAATGAGGGAGATCGGGGTATGATTTGGGAGGGCGGTTTTTTTTAGGGGGGGAAATTTCGAGGCTGGGGTGAACGAGGGAGATAGGGGTAAATTGAATTTGGGGAGGGCCTCGGTGGGGATTGGGGGGGGCCCCCCTTTTGGGGGGGGGCGGCGGGGGGGCCCTGTTCTCTTTGATCTTCTTCGCTATATATAACTCCCTCCTCCAGCTGCTCCTGTGGATAATGGGATCCCTCCGTGGGTTCTTTGTTTGGTCTTTTTGATTTAAAAGATATTCGAACCGTTTTGCTTGATCTTTTTCGAACTGTGTTTTTTCGGGCTCCTCTTCCTCCTGAAATTTAAATGTTATTTGTAAAATCTACGGGATAAAACAAAAACCTCTCTATGCGGTGGCGTGCTCAGGAAAGAAGACGGGGGCCGGACACCCCCACCCGTCCGAAAACCGATGAAATATGATTTTTTTTTCGTTGGAGAGGACTCTTACGTTTTTCGAATTTTGGGAGAAAAAATTTTTTCTTTAATATTAATACAGAAGCTTTCCTGATGCTTTCTAAAAGCATATTAATTAAGTGTAAAAAAATCAAATTTTTTGGGGTATACCCCAAATGCCATTTTTAGCGTTTTTAGTACTGGGACCCCCCAAATTTTAGGAGGGTGTTGGCAATTTTGACATTTTAGGGGGTATAATCCCAACTGCTTCCCACCCTTTGCCCACCTATGGTTTAAATTGAGAATTTATCTTGTTTTTCAATTTCAAATCAGTTGTGTCGTTCAATAGTGAAGGCATACATTTTAGATAAAACTATTATAAAAATTAACAAATTTTTTTCAACGTTTTAAACATATGTTTTAAATTAAAAAATAAAAAATAAAATACCTTAAGTTTCCTACTAAATATCAGCTGGAATTAATATTTCTAGTGTTTTAGAACCTCAACTAAAAAATTTTCTCTTCTGGGGGTCATTCTACCCCCCTGACCCCCCTGATAAGGATCTCTGCGCTGCCGCTGGAATCCGCTTGGGATTCCGCCCGCTGGGGATTCCGCCCCCTGACCCCTTTTAGGATTAGTATAATCTCGCCAGACCGTCCTCCCTTCTCCCCGAAAATGAAATCCTGGGCACGCCACTGGCTCTGGGAAAATATACCGGTTTTTAATTAACCGGTGGTTCGATACTTCGATGATATAATTATATAAATAATATAATTTTATTTATAATTATAATACTTTACAACTAAAAGCTTTTTAATTCCCCTATTAAAACTAAAATCAATGAAAAATTACACATTTTGAATAGAAAATATAATCAAATAAAGATAAAATTTGAAAAGCAAGGCTAA
The DNA here is from genome assembly GCA_030248175.1 of Microlaimidae sp. YZB2_3. Taxonomy (NCBI): domain Eukaryota; kingdom Metazoa; phylum Nematoda; class Chromadorea; order Desmodorida; family Microlaimidae; species Microlaimidae sp. YZB2_3. The sequence goes on along the minus strand of JASAMX010023142.1, from coordinate 1,481 downwards.
TTTTAAAGCATCACTAATACAAAACAAACTCATACATCGCCAAGAACGAACTATAATATACCCCTATAATACTACGTCAAATAGACTGATATTTAGAAATAATGCAGCCTTGGTGCAAAGAAATTCAAATATATAAATTTTTTTGAAGTAAAGAAATTTCGTATCATTCAAAGATTAGTTAGTTCTGCGCGATAATAGATGTCCTATATTGCTCAAAAAAGGTTATCATTTTATATTATGAGCAATGAGATTTTAGCTTTTTTTTAATTTTTGATGAGTTAACTTTTCAAAGTTTGAAACCTCGTGCTTTACATATTCTACCTAATAACTCTATATCAACTTGTAAATGTGTATTATTATTGCTAAACGTTTTTAAGTAATATATGGCTCCGTTTAAAATTATAACAGTTAAAAACAAAAATAAATTAATCCCACATCATCTTCTTCCATTTCTTCTTCGTCCTCTTGCTGTTGGTCATCTTCATCTTTCACAGGTTTTTCTACAATTATTACAGAACATAGACAGTGCAATTGTGATACACTAGTAAATAAGCATAAGTACACAATAAAAAACAAGAATGTATGCGTATATAATATTATATTTTGTTAGCTTAATTATGATTACTTTCATACATAATTAAGCTAATAAAATTTTTAGATTTTAGACCCCTCCACCTTTAAAAATTCAGCTAATATCAAAAACAGGTGGGGCAAGGGGAAGGGGGCGGCCACCCCCCCCCCCGAAATGGTCGCCAGATGGTAAAATTAAGGGGTTTTCAGAGGCTAACAATTCAAAATTCTCTAGCGCCTCACTAATTGATCGGCGCCAAACTATAAAATAGTTTTGGTACTACAACAAATGACCCCAAAAAAGCAAAAAAAATTTCCGCTTCAGTTTGTTCAGCGGTCAACTTCCATAATGGTCAACTTCCATAATATGCATATTTTTCACTATTTATCTTGCCTAATGTTATTGAAAAAGTCAATAATTTAAATAAACAATAAGTACTACACACACACACATCAAGCAAAACAAAAAATTATATTTGGTTGATTAGTGTATATACCTTCCCCCCTCCTAAAATTTTCAGCTGCCTATAGCTCGGTAATTTTTTCCATATTGGTACCATAAAAAAACAACATGAAGATGCTACTTATCTACTTTGGTTTACAGTGTGGGTCTAGCCAGGGGGTCTAAAAGATCTCTCTAAATAACCTTTTTGTGAAATCCAGGCTCTGCAAATATCTGCTTATGTAATTTTTAACTAAAAAAACATGTTTTTACAGCTAAAAACATTAGATAATACGTTATTAAGCCAAAAACAGTGTAACAGTTATCCCTGCTTTTTTAACCTTATTAAAAATAAGAGGAGACTCCGCCCCCCCCCCTGAAATTCCCCCAAAATAAAACCCTGGGTACGTCCCTGCTTTTAATCTCCACGTTTAAAGAGCGATCTTTCTACACCCTCGCTTCCTCCTTT
>JASAMX010023141.1:20000-21080 GCA_030248175.1 Microlaimidae sp. YZB2_3 | reverse complement strand
AACTTTTTTGAAACGGGGGGGCCATAACACGGGGGGGGGAAAGCAGGGGGGGAAGAAAAAAAAGAGAAAAAAGGAGAAAAAGAGAAAGAAGGGAAAAGGGAAAGAAGGGACAAAAAAAGCGGAAATAAGGTAAAAATAGGTCTAAAATGGCTTAAAATACATTGCAAATAGGCTAAAAACTGCGAAAAATTCGCGATGATGGTGTCATCATAGGTTAAAAAATGGCGTCATATTTTTAGGGTACTTTTTCATTTTTTTGGCGGGGGGGGGGGCAATAAAACGGGGGGGGGGGCAAATCCTCCAATAAAACGGGGGGGCATTTTCAGACCGTGCACAGGTCGGCTCACCTAAGTCGCTTAAAAAATTCTGAAGTCTTTAGCAGGGATGCTACCCAGAGTTTTATTTTTGCAGGGGCGGAGCCCCCTTAATTTTTAAAACGTTAAAAAAGGCAGGGATAAACGTAGATAAAGCTGTATAATACACTGTTTTTGGTTTAATAACCTACTATCCATACATGGGCACGGGTAGAGGGGTTGGGGGGGGGGTTTACCCCCCTCCCCCAAATTCTGAGATGGGGGGTTTAACCCTCCCCCTCAGAAGTGGGGGGGGGGAAAAAAAGGTTAATCCCCCAATTTCGGAAAAATGAAGAAAAAATGTCTTTAAAATGACTTCTAACTGCCTCCAAACTTATGTTTTAAACAGTAAAAAGCTCAAAAATGCAATAAAAAGGGCTTTTTGACCTAAAATTAGCGTTTTTTTCCAATTTTGCTTCAAAATCGAAAAACGATATGGGTAAAACGCACTCCGAAAAAAAAACGCAGATGGGTATTTTGCGTTTCGGGGATTTCAACCCCCCCCCCCGCTAATTTTGGGTTTAACCCCCCCCCCCCCACTCCGGATCAACTTGCCCGATGTATGGCCATCTAATGTTTTTAGCGATAAAAACATGGTTTCTTGGTTAAAAATTACATTAGCACACATTGGCAGAGCCTGGATTTCACAAAAAAGGAATTTAGAGACCTTTCAGACCCCTTGGCTACACCCACATTGTAAACCAAAGCACATGAGCAGCATCCATGT
>JASAMX010023141.1:0-15000 GCA_030248175.1 Microlaimidae sp. YZB2_3 | reverse complement strand
TTTCTTGATAATCTTTCTAATAAAATATTCTAAAATAAAATACTATGTAGTATGTCAAGTATAAAGATTAACGACGGAAATTCAAATGTGCAGAAAGGTCAGGAAGAGGATTTTGCATGTAAAACGAGGCGCGATAAACATGGACGCTAAAAAATGCTAAAAATTTTTTTACAAGACACAATTTTTGAATAAAAAACATAAAATGGTAACTATGATTCACCATAGAATAAGGCCACAAGAATAAACTAAATAATAATTGAATAATAAAACGTACATTTTCTTCAAAATTTTTTTTAAAAGTTGTTTGCAAAATCTTTATCTAAAGAATACCAGATTTAAATCTTAAGACTTCAAAAAGATTTAGATAGAGTATATAGCTGGTCAAAAGACTGGCAATTGCAATTATCAGATCACAAATGTGAAGTTCTTCATATTCAAAATCATAGCTAACTATCATAGTTAATTTGTAAATATAAGCTTGGTAATAATGTACTTGTAACTACAGAATCGGTGCGTGACCTAGGTGTTTATATATCTCATGATATGAAATTCTCTAAACACTGTGAAATCACAGCAAAAAAAGCAATGAGAGTGACATCACTAATTTTTAGAACATTCAATTTAAACTCTAGAAATAATCTTCTCAGAGCGTATAAGTCCTATGTTAGACCAATTCTGGAGTACGCTAGTGCAGTTTGGAACCCTTATTTACAAAAAAATATAAACATTTTGGAAAAAGTGCAACAAAATTTCACTAGGAGGTTGTTTTATAAATGCAAGTTGTTACCTGTTGGTTATGAACAAAGACTGGATTACCTAGGTTTAGAAAAATTAAAGGACCGAAGAGACAAAACTGATTTATATGAGTGCTTTAAAATTATACATAGCTTAAACAATTTGCAAGCCAATGATTTTTTTAAGTTTAACCTGCAGCCCACCTGTGGTCATCCCTTTAAATTGGCTGTTTAAGAAAGCCGAATTGCAAGAAAATTTTCGTTTGCAAATAGGGTGGTTACACCTTGGAACAATCTTTTCCCGTCTCAAGTAACTGTCGATTCTTTGGATGCATTCAAGAAAAGTTTTAAAACTGACTTAAATAAGCGCTCTTTTTGAGCTTTAAAGTCATTTCAAATAGCTATGTTTGTTGATATTTTGTTAGAATTTTAGTTTATGTTGGCGGCGATTAAGTCGTAGATATGATTTTGTTGATGAAAAAAGAAGAAAAGAAAAAAAGAAAAATGAAATGAAGAAACAGTAGATTTAAACTATGCATATACTATGCATAGTAAAATATTAGTAATGTTATCTGATCATTAAAAAAAATTCACTCCCCATTGTAACGCTCAAAAATATATTTTTTTAATTTAAAATTTAACATGTTTTTTTTAAATTTTTTACAATAAAATGTAGAGATTTAAATTTGGAGCAGATTTTTTACGTTTTATTAATGGATTCGTCAATTATAATTCAGTTTACTCTATTTTGTATTTAATTTTTGTAATATAATTACCCTTTTATATTTTTTGTCCAAAAATTGTTTTTTGTAAAAATTTTTCATATATTTTTTAATGTTCAGTTTTATTCGCCTTATTTTCACTAATATCATTTTACAAAATCCTCCTTGAGACCTTTCTGTATATTTGAATTTTCGTTATAATTCTTTATAATTTTAGTAATTAATTTTTTTAGTAATAAATATTTTTAGTTCCTAATAAGTTAAATTGCGTCAATGTTTTTGATATACTTTAAAAAAGAGCATATTTTTAGGTAATAATTTGCAAGTACTTATTCTAGCGTTCCTACTTATTGCAAGAGCTCTAGCGTTCCTTTCGCTTTAAATATCCAGGGGCCGGTTGCATAAAAATCCCTTAGTAAAGTGAAAAAAATCCCTTACGTTTTCCCTTAAATACAGTAATCTCCCTAGGTTAAGTTTTCCCTTAAGTCGGTTGCACGTAAGCGATTTCCCTTAACCTTAACTTAGGGCGTACGTACTACAACGCAAGGGAATTTTTGTTAACATTTAAAACTAAATGTTGCTGCAAAAATAAGTTTAAACACATAAAAGTGCAAACATTTATATTAACACAGTATAAATAAATGAATTCCATATTAAATTGCTTGAAAAATTAATTTATTTCATCAAATAATCTTAAATCGACAACTTATTATGATTTTTTATGCGGAATTAGGTGTTTTGTCGGGGTTTTTGGCTTGAGTTATTAGATTTTTTTGATAAAAACACTTAAAAACCAAAAATAAATGTATTTTTTATTCAATTTTAAATTTATTGTGCTGAAAATTTTTAATTTTATTTAAATAAACAAACAAATTAAGGAGCCAAAATGAGGAAAAGACTTTGGTCAATTAATGAAGATAATGTTTTGTGCAGAGTAATGCTGAATTATTTTTTAAAATATAACAACGATTTTCGTTTTATCGTAAAAATTAATTACTTACTACGTGTTTATGGGTCTTAAAATTATTATAAACTTTGTAATTTTTCTTAAAACGATTTATAATTTTATTAATGACGCACCAGCTTTATTTGAACTATTCCCCTTAAAGTCTAAGGGTCCTCTTGACCACCCTTGGGATTTAAGGGAAAACTTAAGGTAAACGTTTAAGTGAAACTGTTTATGCAACGCACTTGAGGTAAATTTGCTTTTTTGTCCCACTTAAGTGCAAATTTAAGGGAATAATTACCCTTAAACGTTTTATGCAACCGGCCCCAGGGCTCTTAAAATTAACATTACCAAGTTAATAACTAATACCATAATACGGTTTTTGAAACATTGCAGGGAAGCAGCGAACAATGGCAGGGACAGCAGAGGAAGGCGTCGCCCTGGTCAAATGGATGGGCAGAAAACCGGGATCTCGCGCCAAAACCCGGAAAGGTCGCCAGGCTAAATCCAGATAAAATTGACATATTCTTTTTTATATATATATAGATTGGCATATTGACATATGAAATTGACATACGTGAAAAATAGTACAATAAATGAAAGAAATCGGAAACGGATGATGACTCTTGTGTAATTCCTAAACAACTGCCAACAATTAAACTATTGATAAAACTCCAGCAAAAAGAATTGAAATAATTAGTCATTTTAAGTAAAGTGGATATACCTTGTTGCCAATATTTTATCAAAATATAGCAGTGTACTGTGTTATTTCTGTTTAAAACATGTGGCTGTCTATTGTAAATTAGTAGTTTAATTAATTATTCTGAGCTAACAGCGTGTGTTGGATTTAATGGAACTGGTTTCATTAATAAGCAAATACATTTTGTTTTAGACAAATAGTAACTTTAAATAAGTTAAGTGAAAAAATAAAAATAAAAGTAATTTTACAATCCTTAAATCTCACTCCTGAAACTGAGATCTAAAAAATGCAATTACATCTAACAACTAGCCTTGATTCATTGGTTGGAAAACCGCAAAGAAAATAGAACACTAAACGTCCAATCAGCTGCGCGTAACCAATGTATCATGCAAATTAAACAATACCGCATGCAAATTATTTTTTCTGTCAGATTTATTGTTTATAGTGTATTTGTTTTTGCTAAAGTTTTATTATTAAGTATTGCAATAAATTGTAAAAAATATTGCGCAATTTTATATTATTCTTTTTAAATTAAAAAAGTTTGAAATAATTAAAATTATATTATTTAATTTTCTTTGTATTTTATGCATTTTTTGGTTTTGGGATTGTTTTATAGAATAATATTGTGATGTAAATGCGTAATTATTGTTTTAATTGCATTTTTACCTTAAAATTGTGTCGGTAATTTTGCCTTTTATGGAATAAACCGATTCTCCTTAAGTTTTGTTGTGAATTTACTATTAAAGTATAAAAATAAAATGAATAGCTATAATAAGCCATAAATCCTTAAAATTTTGCAAGTAAACAGGTTAGTTTTTTATCACAAACTGTCGCACGCTTTGAAACCGCCAGGTTTCACTGCTCGCGGATTACCTCTCTGTGTGGAATTTTGTTCATTCCAAGAATTTTTTCGCTTATATGAACACAACCCAAGTGCAATCAACAATAATGAAGGTAAATACCAATGTTTCATAGCGGCTAAAATTCAATATCGTTCTGACATAAAAAATCACGATCAGTACTTGACTCTGACTCATTGCAGGTTGCAGTATCTGTGTCTTAAACAAATGAAAAAAGTCACAGTTACAACTATTTTGACTCATTGTGTCATAGTATTTCTTGTAATAATTTACCAATTATACTTCTTAACTTGTCTTTTGTGACACGTTTTTGTACATTTTATAAAGAATTATAAATAAATAAATAGTAGTGATAGTGACAATTTAAAAAAATCGAAATACAAAAAAAGTGAAAAATCATTAGAAACTTTTGGTATTTGGTTGGTCGGAGTAGTGCAATCATAGGTGGATATTATTCCTTTTTAGTTTAATGAATTGTAAGGATATAAATGTGAATATATTTAGACAATGCACTAAAAATTTAAAATGTGCATTGTTTTTTATACCATATTTCTTCCAATAGTAGCCTAGCTTACTATTCTTAATGGGTGTGAAAAGGTAGACTACTATTAGAGGTAGGCTGCTATTAGAGGCTAGGCTACTATTTTTTCAACAAAGAAACGACAGGCAGTACAAATTGATAATAAAATTTTATTTTCAAAAAATGACAATGACCCAAACGGTGCTGGTCACTATTGGCGTTGTTTGTTTTATCAGCCATCATTTCTCTTTTGATGCAAACAATTTACTTTACAGCTAATTTCAAAAAATAGAAATGATCCCTGCTATTCATAAAACTTTTGGACCCGGTCCACTTCGGTCTGGGTCCGTTTTGATCATCAAGAAGGGGACTGGGTCCAAAAAAAAACGAATCCAGTCAACTTTTCCGATGATAAAAACGGACCTTTCCGATAAAAAAAACGGAGCCAGTCCACTTTCCGATGACAAAACGGACTTTTCCGATGATAAAAACGGACCCAGTTTACTTTCTAATGATCAAAACGAAATGCGACTATTTTTTACGCAGACCGGTTTGCGTAAAAAACGGACCCAGTCCAAAATGGAGAATTTTATGAACAGCACGGGATGCGTGCACAACAACCACCCTGAAAATTGCATGCATTATTCTAATAATTTAAACAAACTTAATTTAAAAAAAATGAGAGTAAAAATTAATCAAGTAATTTTTATGCCTTGTATTTCCATTCATAAATTATATGTTTATGCAGAAAACGTGTAGACTAAACTCGACTGTCTGAAAGCGCCAGATCTAATAAGTAAAGTATTGAAAAAAATCCGTTAACAGATATTAATTTAAAATAATGCTTCATTTTTTTGTTTTTTTAAGAATTAGAAATTTGCTTTTGTAATAAAAATTATTTTATATTTTTATTTACAAGAATTATAAAAATAATGCTATATACAAGAATAAAACGCAATTTTTTTGTAGAAATGTGCAGAATTTAAAAATATTAGTATAATCAAAAATTTGCAAGATTGATGAAGATGATAAAACATGATAGTATTGCTGTAAATGAGCATAAAGGTCTATTCATACTTATGACAAAACGTCCTTTGGACAAAGTCCAAAGGACAAAAGTCCTTTGGACTTTGTTCAAAGGACAAAGTCCAAAGGGAAAAGTCCTTTGGACTTTGTCCTTTGGACTTTGTCCAAAGGAACAAAAAAGTCCAAAAGAACAACGTATTCATACTTCTTGTCCTTCTCGGACTTTTCCCTTTGGATTTTGTCCTTTGGACTTTGTCCAAAGGACAAGATGCTGAGTAGCGTTCATACTTCGTCCAAAGGACAAAGTCCAAAGGACGTTTTGGGTTGTCCAAAGGACGTTTTGGCTTTAGTCCCTTTGGACTTTGTCCAAAGGACGTTTCGTCATCAGAAGTATGAATAGACCTTTACTCTTAAATTGAGATAGGGGGGGTTTTTCGTTTTTTCCAAGGGAGAGTGCTTTCTAAAGAGATAAAATTATGTTTGTTTGTTTATTGGTGGGGTCGTAGTTTGCTGTAAATGAGCATAATCCTCATAAAACTTTTACTGTCGATGTTTTAGTACAAAGCACTTGTACCTTTATCAAGACATGAAACTCCTAAAAATACAAAAAAATGAAATAAACTTAAAGAGTATAAAACGATTTAAACAAAAATGTATACATTAACACTATTGTCATAATAAACGTATAAATTTTTTTTAATTTTAAAACCGTTGAAAGGATGCCTAAGAAGATGCTGATTAAAGTAGTATAAACATAGTAATCTTCTCATGAAGTCCTTTGTACGTTTTAGGTAAAACAACAGTCGTAAAACAAGTCCAGAAGAAAGGATTAACAAAACAAACATTGTGTTGTCAACAAAAAAGAGTCCACAGTGGAATAATACATAGGAAATCGAGTCTTTTTTATGAACTTATTTATTTGAAAATAAAATTGTTTTTTTTTAAATTAATTTGGAAAAATTTTTTTGGCAACTGATAGAAAGCTGGAATGAATTTGAGTTTTTGAAATATTATCCTTTGGGAATAAACTGATGAAAAGAGCTTCTTTTTTAAGTAAGTCATTTGAATAAAATACTTTGGCAATTTTTGAAGATTTTGCAATAATATTGGTGTTACTATAGTCAATGGTGCGACCAGTGGTTAAGCTATGTTCAGCTAATGCAGAAGATTTATCGGATTTTTGATGTTCTTTTAAGCGTTTTCCCAAGAATCTAGTTGTTTGTCCAATGTAACTTTTGTTGCAATCTTTACAAGAGACGCAATAGACCACGTTTGGATTGTTTGGATGTCGATTAGTCATAAATGAGTCATGTAAGGTGTTACTTTTTTGGAAACTACTTCTGTGTTGTACTTTTTAAAAAATCGTTGAATTTTGGAAATAGTTCTGGAAAGAGGGGAAGCGACAAGCGTCGGCTGCAGGGTTTTCTTTTTGGTCCAATTAGTGGTGGTTCAACAACTTTTTTTAATCGCTGTTTGTATAGCCACTTTTTTGAAAGGCATCAATTAAATAGTTAATTTCTGGTTTTGGATCATCAAGAATGGTTCTGGCTCTGTGTGCAAGGCATTTTGCTGTTGCAAGAAGTTGGTTCTTTGGTTGAAATGAGTTGGCATGTACAAAACAATCAGAATGGGTTGGTTTGCGATATATGTTAAAATATATTTTAGTGTCTTTGTTGCTAGTGGATTTGTTCAGTATTAGATCTAAATAGGGTAATTTGTTATCTTTTTCAATTTCCATTGTGAACTGAATATGTTTTCTGTGTCTTCAGCATTTGCTATGTCTAGTAGATTTTCTAATTTTGGTGGTGTTCCCTGAAAAATTGCAAGAGCGTCATCCACCTACATAAGGAAGCCATTTTTTGAGATTTTGACCAGATTTCTTGATGATGTTTGCTTCAAATTCTTCCATAAAATGCATGCGAGAAGTGGTAATAAGGGGCTTCCCATGGGGAAACCTCTTTTTATTTTATAAAAGGATGTTTTGTGTTGAAAGTATGTTGATTCCATTGTTATTTTTACTAAATTCATAATTTCTTCAATTAAAAGTTCTGGAGCTAAATACAAAGGACTCCATGAGGAGATTACTATGTTTATACTACTGTAATCAGCATAATGATCTTCTTAGACGTCATTTCTACGGTTTTAAAATTAAAGAAAATTTATAATTTTATCATGACAATAGTGTCAATGTATATATTTTTGTTTAAGTCGTTTTATACTCTTTAAGTTTATTTCATTTAGTGTAATAATGTCCAGCTTCATTTAATATTTTTGTATTTTTAGGATTTTCATTTCTTGATAAAGGTACAAGTGTTTTGTACCGGAACGTCGACAATAAAAGTTTTATGAGGATTATGCCCATTGACAGCAATACTAATGTTAGTATAAATTTAAATAAAAACATTTTTCAATTTCACGTCAGGATTTTAAGGACCCTTAAAATGTCATATACTATTCGTGATCACGTGATATATATTTGTTGGTTGTGATGTGGGAGGAGCTGTTAGAATCACGTTTAGCCAATTAGCGCTTGGAAAAAATTTGGATCTCCAATAGATGAAAGATCTCCATTTTTTCCAAAGCCCTAATTGGCTAAACATGATTCTATAAGGTCATAAGTTTGTGAAGGTCTTTAACACTGAACAGTTTCCTTTTAAATGGGAAGGTTTTGACTATCGGGTTTAAAACAATATTATTTTCAGTTATGTTTTAGCTATTCCAAATAATTATATATCGTACGCTTGACGCTTTTCCAAATATAAAAAATTATGATTCACAGACCAAAATTTAATTAAAATTTAAATTAAAAAAAAAATTTGCAGTTTCAAAGTATTATCAAAAATTTTACGCTGTTTTTTTACGCATGCTAAGTTATTTCAAATTTTAGTTTTCTGGGTATTTTGGTATAAAAATTTCATTTTATAATTAAGAAACATACTTAAAACAATCTAAATGCCAAAGAAGTTATGCTCACAGCACTGTTTAACAATTTGTGGAATAAAAATTAAAAAAAATCCACTGCTGTCTACTATATATTTATTGGGCTAACCATTAGCGGTGGGTAGTCTGCTTTTTGCTCTCTATTTCAAACATTTTCAAACTAGTTTTTAAGACTACTTGCAAAAACTAAACTAACTGTCAAAACCCAAGTAACACAGTTATATAGCTTTTTAACAAATCAATCAATCCATAGCATTTCGAAAATTCGCGTTTGATTGTTTATGAATATTTTTACAGTCTGTATTTTTGTGTCAAAAACAATAAGATAATTATTTTTATCGTTTCTCACGAAAAACGTTTAAGACATTTAAAAAAATTTTTTAGTTTTTAAAATTTTTTGTGTGGATAACCCATATGATGCTGAAAACTCAACATTCTTTAATAACGGGGCATTAAAAATATGTACTACCCAGTTTTAAATCATGTTTTCTTTCAAAGAAAAAAACAGTAATATTTTCCGTTAAGTTGTTGCGTTGGTATAAACAAATCATTAATGATAGTTGAAATAACAAAAAATTAAAAAAAGAAGACCCACGATTTGGTGTTTTTAAATAAGAGGTTTTGTTTGTATGAAAAAAATTAAACTGTTTAAAGAGAAATATAATCATTTTTATGATACGAGCGATAGAATAAAAATAAGTAGAAGAAGAAGAACCTAAATCGCAATGCTTGTCACGGCTCAGTGAGGCTAAATCACCCTGTGGTGCTCATGCGCCATCCATAATTAGAAAAAAGGACACTTTTAATTTTAAAACAGCATAAGACAGCCAATTTGATGAGCCAAGTGGTTTTGGTCAATTTCACACTTGTTTGTCACAAACATGATCACGGTTTAATGTTAAAAATATTTAAATTTTTAAAAAAACGAAACTAAAAAGGGAACGCATTGTTTTTATTTCTAAAACCCAGAGTTACACACTTTATATTAATTATTTGCTCTTTAAACGAGCAAATAAGCTCAAAAATAAGATTTATCATTGTATAATCATGGTTATCAAATTAAATCAAATTGTTTATTGTAGTAAAAAGCATTTATAAAAAGAACAAGCAAAAACTAAAAACAGATATCACAACGCAAACCGACCACAGTTGCAAATGGTTTACTAGCATATGGTTTAAACGCCTGTTTCTGTGCTAAGCGAAACAATCTATTAACAATTTTTTATATAAAAATTTTGAAAAATAAGTAAGTGCAACTTCAATCTTTGACAAATTATACATTATTTATTAAACAAAATAAAACTTGTTTACATCTTTCTCATTCAAGTTGTTCACTGACCACCAAAAACATGGAAAACATGGTCTAACCTACAATTCGGTTACTTATTTCAACGCTTATTTTTAACGTTTACTTCTGTTGTTATTGGTTCAACGCTTATATTCGACATGGTCCAAGTTCTGTTTAAATTTTAAATTGTGATATCCAAATTTAAAATTGTGATATTTGTAAAGTGTTTAAACCTTACAAATATCACAATTTTAAATTTGCCAAGTTCTTTTAAACAGAACTTGGACCAAGTTCATTTTATATCTTGTGGTGTTTAACGGTAAATATATTGTGATTGGCGGCTTAATTCCAATGTATTTTCTCAACTTAATAAAATTTTAGGTCCCTCTGCGATCGACCGGTTCGCAGCATGGCAAAATTGTCAATTAAGCCGGTTTTACAGCTGGAATATAGATCCAGAAGCAGAAACAGCGGTGAATGTAAAGTAGAATAGTTGATTTGGCTAACAATATGATAATAAATAAAGTCTCTGTTCTACAAACATTCGAAGCTAAGAATCATTGTGCACTCCCGCCCAATCCAGCCCTCTACACAATTGATTCTTTTGTCTGATTCCATGGTTTTTTAGGAAAACCTCTGGATGGTCAAATGTCAGACAAGCCAATCAGAAGTGACTGATGTCTACCTGGGTGTTGGGTTAAAATTCAGAATAATCTGCTTTATTAACTTTTCAATCTGGTTTTGATTGGTTAGTGATTTAGATTTGTGATTTGTGTAACTACCTCTGTTCTTTGCTGTGATTTCTTTTCTGCTGTACTGTTGGTAAGTTGTTTACTTACATAAATGATACCTGTTGTGTCCAATCTACGTTCAAGATGGTTTTTTATGATAACTACAGAACCTTACAAGCCATACTGTAATCTTTGTTTTTTGCTTTGAAATGATTGAAATTGCACAGGAGTGAAAAGAGTACACAATGATTTTTAGCTTAGAATGTTCGTAGAACAGAGACTTTACTTCAAAATATTATGATTTTGTTAGCAAAATCTACTATTTATCAAACATAGGTTAAAGCCTCAAACATTTCGCGAAAATTAGCAAAACTACTTTTAACTTTTAAAATTTTTTGAAAATTAGCAAATTCAGAGCTCTGGCAGAAGTTGCGGCGTTGTTAACTCTTCTTCTTTTGATGGTGGTGTTAAAGGGCGGCGGTTGAACAACTTCTCTGCCTTCTTCTGCACAAAATTCTTTGGCCTTGCCAATTTTTCCATCGTCTGAGGGGGTCTGCGGCAAAGTTGTAAGCGGGCTGGACTGTGATTTTTTTGCCTTTTTTGGCAGGTTTGCCAGGGATGGGGTGCGCCGTGCTAGGCATTCTAGTATTTTTGGGACAACTTATTTTTAAACAAGCTTATTTTCAACCAACATATAGCCTGCGCAGCCATACAGTTGACTTTTTTTAGCTCAATTTTTTATATTTTGTAAAAGCGTTGGTAAACTGACATTTTATATTTGAGTTTGTTATTACAGTAACTACACACCAGACACAAACCCACGTAAACGAAGCGAATTTAATATATACTTAAAGTATAAAATTAATTTACATAATAGTATAAACTAAAAAAAACTCCTCAATTTAATATGGTAAAAAAATTTGATTAACTATTTTTTTCTGTAGAATCCTAAAACAAAAATTTTGATGAAACAAAATATGTCATTGGGTATAACAATGTAATATGAGAGTATAAAATATTTTTTTTGACTTATATCAAATCAAATCAAGCAAATCCATTAGAAGGTTTAAAAAATACAAATCTATTTTCAAATTAGGCTATGTTTAGCTGATGGACCCTTAACCTGCACCAAAAGGGTGATTGATGGATCTTTGAGCGTTTGCCTTTTGAGCTGACTTTTAGATCAAAGACTATGAACCCACAGCAAAACATTAACAAACAAAATTTTTATAAAGCGTTTTAGTTTGTGGGGCCTTTGAGTGGCAAATCGATCAAAAGTTTGTCAGACACCACACTCTGAATGTGGGGCCAAATTCCTCCAGCTAAATGCAAAATTAAACCTGTAAAAATCGTCTAATATTTAAGGCAAGCTAGATAAGGCCTTGCAGACAAATTGTTTTATACTAACTTTTTTTGTTAACATTTTACTGGTCATTCATTATACATAGATCTAAGTGTCAGCCCAATGGCAATCGCTCAAAGATTTGACAAGTACCACTTTTTGGGTGCGGGGTACCCTAGCCAAAAGCTGAAAACTAAAACCAACCGGTAAAAATCCGGTTGTTAACCATGAGATGCACTTTCTGCGTTTCTAAGGTTTCTGGCTCCCCAGCAGAAATTTTTTTTAACAACTCTCTTTTCAATTTTATTATTTAGCAAGTATTAACGTAGATTTTGCTTGAAAAATACGGGTTTGGTTCTGGGATAAAAATCAGCGACTTTCCCTCACTATAAAAACTCTCTGAAACTGAACTACTTAAACCACGGTAATATTTAATCAAATTCATTCTTTTGAAGCTGTAGTTGAACGTTGAACAGCGTCTTCTGTTATTTCTTATTTGTGCTACCTGCCGTTAGGGTGGTTCATAACAAAAATAATACGATAATAGAAAAAAATAACAACTATTGTTTTATTCTCAAATGTTGTAGCGATTTTTGATATTTTATTTTTATTATTTAGCTAATATTATTGTAGAATTTGCATTTAAGCAAAGTCTAAAATAAATTTTTAACTCCTAAACAAAAGCTGAATCTGACCTATAAAGATCTGGTAGTAAACCATGGGGTGCAAATTTAATGTTTCAAATGTTTTATTCGTTCTATTATACCATTTATGGTTTTAATATTTTTGGTTCCACTTCAAACTGCATAACCTTGTGTAGATTATTTTGAATTAAACCCTTATTATGCGCTTTAATGCCGTTATTATGCGCTTTAATGTTGACTCAATATGTTGACTCGTTGCAACCATTTAGTGATGTTATGATTGCAAAAAAGCAGTAGGTTTGTTTGCCTAACTGGATAGAAAACTTTTGTGAGCAGAGCCAGCCCTATCAAATTTTGGTCCACTTATAACTTTGGTCTGCGACTGAGCAACTCCTCCGCCTTGTGCACTAATGCCTTCGTCCCTGCAATTTTTCCTTGGTTTGGTGGTAGCGGTGGCAAAAGTTCTTGATTGAATGACCCCGGGTGTTTTACGGTTGACACTGCAAAAACGAGGTCTTACTTTTACTTTTACTTTACTTAAATAAAATTTTGATCGTTACTTTTACTTTTACTTTACTTGAATTCAAAAATCAAAAATTACTTTTACTTTTACTTTACTAAAATTAAAATTTTTCAATCTACTTTTACTTTTACTTCAAATAATCAAAAATCAATTTTTACAACACTAGAGACTTGCGTGTTCGATTTAGGGCATAAAATTGGTTTTATGTCTAGTGGATCGGTCAAATCAGTAATTGTTACACGTATGGATGGAAGTTTTTTTATTAAAATATAAGTCAACACAATAATTTCAGCATACTAAGCTCAAATCTAACGTTGGAAAGCTTGGCACAAGTGGGGCTAACCTTAATATTTAATTTTATCATAATTGTATCAACAGGTTAGTTAGTTTAACATAAAACTAGTCTTTATGATTTTTACTCGTTTTTTTTACTTAAAATTATGCTGCAAAACAAAATTACGTTTGTTTTTTTCGTTCTTTTTTAGAAGAAGGTGGTGCGCCTAATCGGTATGCTCTTTTTTATGACACAACTGAGCCTAGCCTAATTCAAGCCTAAAAGATCGCCACTAAGCTCTATGTCCGCGAACTTGTATTTCAGTTATACCTTACAAGTGGTATTTATTTTTGACTGGCGGTGAAAACAATAAAACGGGTCTCCTTGTTCCAATTTCTCCACTGCGTTTTACCTGGGCTTTAAAACATGATAAAAACATACCTCATAAGTACTGTCTACTTTTTGATTGGTGGTGTGAGCAGAGAACTTGGTCTCTCCTTGTTGTTCCTTTGTCTCCACCGCGTTCTCTATTATAACATAGCCGGGCGGGGAGTTGTAGGTGCACTCGTTGACTTCTTCTTTGGGGTCAAAAGTCCGCCAGTCAGCCGTGGAAGAGAGGCGGTCGCAGGCGACTCGCTACTCCTCTTCCCCTATGGTACAATAGCACCAGACAGCGGAGAGGCAGAAGCTTGTAAAAAACAGGGCCGCTAAGCCTCGGGTTCCGAGTATCATAAGGGATAACTACTTAAAAACGCAAATTTTTGTTTTGATTCATTAAAAGCAATCATATACAGAAAGGCGACACGTCGCGGCACTCCTCCATGTTGGTGGCAGTGGTGAACCAGGCGGTGGATATATGGGGATTTATAAAAAAAACACCGTTTAAAACCTTTGGAGTCGCTCATTAAAAACTTAAAACGTTTATAAATCTATAAAATAATTATTTTTTGATTTTTTAGCGTCAAAAGAACTTAAACGATAAGTAATTTAAAACAAAACCGAAAATAAAGGTAACTGACTTAAATTTGACAAAGCCTCAGTTTTGCCCAGTAATTTAATATGTTACAAAAACCAACAAAAAATTATTAACGTGTTTTTGGTTTTTTTTTTTAAAAATTATAATTAAAAATTAAATAATTGAACCTCTTAAAGTTTTTTTATAGTTTTTACCTTATTTTTAATTGATTTAAAATTTCATTTAAGTATATAAAAAATGTTAAACCATTTTTTTATTGGAAAAACTCAGGTCTACAACTGATAACAATTCTATCATTGTAGCGCAGAAGCACCACAGGGCGATTTAGCCCCGTAGCGCCCCGCCAACCATAATTAGAGGACGTGAAAAAATTTTGAAATTCATGTTCATCTCCTTCTTCCTTTTCTTCTTCTTCTTATTATTATTCTAACGCTCAATTCTTAAAATCGATATTCTTTCTTCGTTACTGATTGATCAAAAATAAACAAGGGCTCATTGGAAAGAAGAAAGAATTATGAAACTTTCTTAGGAGACATTTTTTTCCATTTAAGTTCTTTTTATCGATTTATTGATCAAAATAATAAAGTGTAAAATAGCAAAATAAAAACTTCTAACCACACAATAACAGCCTTTTGGCAACAATAAGGATTGTACATAGCAGACAGCGGACAGCTCCTCATATGGAAACTGCACAATAACAGCAGACGGCTGTGCTTGTTGCTATTGATGGCGGAAACCGCACAGTGTCTTCAACTTCAACCACGCAAAAACGGC
>JASAMX010023139.1:0-15772 GCA_030248175.1 Microlaimidae sp. YZB2_3 | reverse complement strand
GTACTTCGTTCAGTTACGTATTGCTCAGGCAACATAAAATAAACTTTAACTTTTGATGTAAGGTTTGTTTTTAACAGTCAAGAAAAAATAGAAGACAAAATATATAAGCAAATCTCACCTGTAAATCACGCCATGCCTGTGTAAAAATTGAAGGGCAAGTGTAACCTCTGCGGCATAGAATTTGGCTCTAGGCTCATCAAATTTTCTTGCTTTTTGAATTTGAAACATGAGGTCACCGCCGTTTACATAGTCCATTACGAAATAGAGACGGTCTTCTGTGGTAAAGGCAGAATGTAAAGCCTACATTAAGCAAATCATAAACATTTTGTCAAATACCGATAAATGAAAACAAAAACTTTTAGAAAGACATTTAAAACCATATTTATTGATAAAATTGCAGGTACAGGGTCGTTGGAGCCATAAATACGGAAAAGCAATACGTCGTAAAAATAAGGGATAGCTCGAAATTTGAAAACGCTCAAGTCTAAGCCAAAGCCTGAATCCATAAGAATTTAGGTTTTGGCTTAGACCTTAATACAATTTTTATCGATTTCAAATTTTGAGCTACAAATTTTTTCCCCGGATTCAAGTTTCCCCTTGATGGTTCCAAACACCAGTTGCTTTACGCCTTAAAAACCGATTTGCTTCAGGTCTATAGGCACCTTGCACTGGAACTCTGTTAATACATGAAATATGGAATATACATAAGCGTCACCTTAATGGATAGTTACCGTATCTCCTACTTATCTTTTGTAGTATGCAGATCAACCGATCAGGATTTACGCGCGCTTTCGATCGGTTGATCTGCATACTACAAAAGATAAGTAGGAGATACGGTAATTATCCATTATGGTGACGCTTATGTATATTGCATACTTCATGTATAAACAGAGTTCCAGTGCAAGGTGCCTATAGTAAAAACTTCTTACAGTAAGGAATGGATGCTTGGCGGCGAGTGCGAGTATCCTACGCTCCACCATGGTGCACTCGACGTCGTCGTCCTGTTGAATCACGTGCTTCTTCAGAATCTTTATCGCGTAAATCTCGTCCGTACCACGTCTTTCCGCCAGCACAACCTCAAACATACAAAATGTACAGTCAGAAAATCAACAACATTTCCATTTTATGGTGGGAAACCGCACTCATTCTATTTTTGCTATGCGTGGTAAGATCTATAGTTGTTGTTATCCTTAAGGAGCAAGGACAATGCGTCACTTAACACTTTGCCCACAGTAAAATTTGAATCTTCTCTAATAATGGGCTCAGAGAAACTGTGGTTTGTACAAAATGAGGGGGAGTAAACAAGCATTTTTTAACTGGGAATATTTTACTAACAAAAATGTTGATTAAGACGATATTTATATCAATTTATACAGTAGCTAATGTTAAATTATATACGCTAGTGGAATTTCGTATAAATTAAAGTGCCTTTAGAGAGAGATCACCAAAAATTTGCAGTCCACATGATTTTTGTACAGTTTTTAATTTTGTTAATTTTTTTCAAAAATTTTTTTCTTTGGAATCAATTATTTATATTTTTAAATAATTTCAAAAGCGGGTTTTAAAATCATAAAATATTTATTTTCTAATTGATTTTAACATTTTAGTAATCTAAATAAATTATTTTTGATTAAATAAAATAATTTTTTTAAACAAGCCTACCTTTCCAAAACTTCCTTTTCCGAGAACTTTGAGTATGTTAAAATCTCGATAACCAATTTTCTTTCCTCGTCTTTCCTGGGTTCGAGATCCGTCATCTTTTGAAGAGTCCACACTCTGATCCGAACCTATATTAATAAAATAAATATAAGTAATACTAAAACGAGATTTGCTAAAAAAGTGACCCATTAAACGCTAATTTGTGCAGTGATACAGTACAGCTATATTAAATGCTGTAGATTTATTTTTTTACGGAAGAGCTTTGTTTTGTTTTTTTTAATTTTTCGGCGGATTTTAGACTTTACTCGAAGAAACATTTATAATAAACTAGAAAAAATGCGAATATACTTCCTGCACGATGCACCAAAACGAATTCTACAAGCCCAGGCCGAACAAATTTAGTTTTAAATTTTAAGACAAAAAAAACTGGAAACAGATAAAAAGTTATGCTGTTGAGGATTTAAACCTGTAATCTTGAGCCTCAGAAACACACCGACTAACACGGTGGACTAATACCATACTTCAGACCATCATATCACATTTTAACTCGTAATTATTGGGTGTCGTATTCCGCAAACATCATAACAACAGTTATTAAACTTACTTAAAACACCGTCATCGTTAAGGCTCGGCCCGCTGAGTTGACGGTCGGGGGGAGTTGTGCTTTCGCTGCTAGGCGCGTGTTGGAACTAAAATATTATCACACCATATATTTTTATTATTAGGGTAACTGACTTATATTCGGTCAGTCTTAATTTCGGCCACCGGCTGTTAGATTTTGCCATGCGCAAAATTATGAAATGAACTGCGAATGGCTAGATACATAGATCGTTTATTTGCAATTGTAGCCATATGCAGTTCACTTTATAATTTTATGCATAACCATAATAACAGCCGATGGCCGAAATTAAAGCTGACCGAATTTAAGTAAGTTACTCTATCACTAACTTAACACTTTAACCAGTTGAGTGAGCTTTATTAGGGTAAAATGCCCCATTCAAAACAACAAAAGCAATAATTTTTTTTAAAATAATTAACTTTTCCTTCATTTTTAGAAAATCACCAGTTTGTTTTTGTTTTTTTTTTTTTTTCGCTGTGTCTGTTTTTGGTGGATTCTATTTTAAATATTGAGAGAGGTTTCATTATTGTATGACTTTTAACAATTTAAAAAGGTTTTCCGCTGTAGTCCGATGTATTTTAAACGTTTAAGGAATATTTTAGAATATTTGAGAGGTTTAGTTATGGTTTGACTTAGCAATCCGGGTATCACAATAAAGTAAAAAATACGCCTGTTTTTTATAGTTTTTATAAAAAAATTTTCGCTGCAAAGAAAAAATGAAGGGAATTTTTCAAGAACAAAATATTCTATTGGCTGTTTTTGAAAGGTAATATTTCTAAAATAGTAAAAAAAATTGGGCAAAAAGTTACAAGGTTTTGGAAGTAAGGGTAAAGTTTTCGAAATAAATCAATGAAATCGAAGACAACAGTTTGACTGTGTACCTTACGTAAAAAGGAAAAGTTAAAACAATTGACGATTAAAAAATGATTAAAATTGCTGTTGTTTATTGAATGTGACGTAATGTGATGTGAAAAAAATGAGTGTTTCTAGGCAAATCTGCTGCAATATAGGTGTTACACGAACTACAATCCTAGTGTACAAACATATTGCTGTGATTATAGTGTTAGTAACTTTCAATTTTAATATTTTTATATTATGTTTTGTCGTTATTTTATTCTTGATTATGTGATTAATGAAGTATTTTTTATAAAAGACGTCCCGTTTCCTAAAAATGATTGCTTAATTCTCGAAGTAAGATGATATTTATTTTGAACAGACTGTTTCAAATAAAGTTCTCAAAATTGTAAAAAAAATTTAAAGTGTGCTGAAACAAATTTTTGTGTGCAACAAATTATGCTTTGAAAAACTTTTATATTTTATAAATCAAGCTAACCTGTTTATTAATTTCTAATATTTAAATTTTAAAGTTTTAAATATAATAATTGTATACATACAACTTTAATGTAATTGAACAACAATTTTTTTTAAAAAATAATGGTATTTCATTTAAAAAATGCAAAAGTTATTTGCTAGAATGTTCATTAAACACAAAACGTTATAATATATGTGTTAAGACACAAAACGTTATAATAAATTTTTTTTTTTAATTTTTAGTGCTAAACCTTTACTGTTGTACTACTGGCAGGTTGTACCTGAACCTGCATAATCAACGTGCTTATAATTTTGCTTAAATTATTATATAATTGTTTTTCGTAATCAAAAAAATTATTTGAAAGTAAGCTTAAAAATATTAAATATACATTTTAAAATGGCATGAAATTTGTAAAGTATAAAAAATCCACCGCTTGAAAATAAAAATCCATCACTTCAATGATATATAATCTTTTAGTTAAAAGTTTTAGGCAGCTAAACGGGATACTGGTATATTAAACCCAAAGTTTAGCACATACTTCATGGCTCAATATGCGAAATTTACCGTAATGCTTACATATATTTTAGTATGCAAATTATGCGGTCGATTTGCTTAATTAAATGGTCGGACCATTCGCTTATGAAAAATATGCGCAGCCATTACGACAGTTTCCGCACAATGTACAATGTAATAATGCGGTATATTTTTTGCGTTTATTATACACCACAGTGCAATTTGCTTGTATATAAAATTAAACGGTGTTTTCACTGCAATGTTTAAAAGCATATGATGAAACTAAGATATCGCTTATATTTATAAAAATATCTATATATTAATTAAATACTTTAATGTGTTTTATTTTAGCCCTGAATTGTTTACTAAAAACATTAGGTGAAGTTACTAATAATAAACTATACATTTAAATCAAGTTATATATTAATTTAGCTTTCTGCAAAACCTCTTAGAAGTGCGGTAATAGTGCGACGCACCCGATTCCAAGAGTGTTTGGTTAAAGATAAAGTGCACTGCGCAGTATAAAGAAAACATGCTAAGTAAAAATAACAAATTTAGTTGGATAATAATGTATTTCAGAACCTATACTATAAAAATATATGCGTTTTGCTTTGAAAATTTAATTGCTCACAACAAAAATATAAATTGTTTGCAAAATCTTAATAACAAACTAAATTACCACTAATTTTGAATATCATGTCTTGTTTTAAAAAATATATTGAAAGTTCATTTATAGTGCAGACATAATTTATGATGTCCTGAGAAAATGAGCCCAGAAAAATTGGAATTGGAACATGGGACTTCAAAGTTAAATTGGAACTAAGGACATTGGAGCAGTAAGAAATGAACTTAAAATCGTTGTTTTAATGTATTAAAATCTAATCCAATTTTCTATCTTGATTACCAAGGTTCTAATTTTTGCAGCTATGGAGAATCACGACGGTTAATTCAATGTACACAAAGGTCTCGATAAGATCTAAAAATATTTCGTGTATGACGTTGGTTAACTAAAAAAACGCGATCATAATACAAAGAAAACAACATAAACATAAAACAATTTTTTCTAACAAACAGCTGATTGTGCACATTTTTTTCTCAGTTTTTCCTGTCGTTTAAAATTATTTTCAAATCTTCTCGAGACCTTTGTGTATATTAAATTAACTGTAGTGATTCTCCATATATACGAATCTAAATACCTCGTTGTTAAGTTTTAAATTTTAATTAATTGTTTTCTTCTAAAACTTAATAATAATCAAAAATTTGGTTTCTGGATAATACAGAGGCGTTTTGAGGTAGCTTTTTTATAAATTTGAGTAAAAACAAAATATAAATGCTTTTTAAAATAAAAAGGCGGCAAAAATCAAAACATTTTTTTGCATTTTAGACAAAGCATGACCCGAGTTTAAAAGTCATTTTTGTGGATTTAAACTCAGAACGTTACTGCAAAATTAAAAAAAAATGTAGATGCATTTAAAAAAATATATTTTCGATCACCGTGACAAAATCTAAAAAATACCATGTGTTGAGTGCTCCCGAAACAGTGAGTGCCACTCTGCGCTCACAAATAAAATTTTCAAATACAATAATGGCTTTAGAATCGTTTATTTTATGCTTAGTATTTTATTAAAGTTTTATAAAATATGAAAAAACAATATCATGAGTTATCATGAGCATGACCGACCCAGAAAAGGGTGCCACTTAATCATGCTTTGTGAGCGCAGGCTGATTGTTATATAGGTATTTTGTTAAGGTGTAAAAAAGTGAGTATAACGTGAATTTACTGGTTTAACACTAAGAATCCGTCTTTATAATAATATTACAAAATAATTTATATTCAAAAAGTCTCAAGACAAATTTTAAAATAGGTTAAAATAAGGTTCTACTATTCGGTTTTTCCACATTTTGAGCGTTATTTTTTCATTTATTGATAAAAATGTTTGAAATATAAAAAAATCCAATATTTCTTTTTGTAATTTTGTATTGAACTAAAAAAAATCGAAACTGAAAACATAATGCGCGGGAAAGCCGAAAAACTTTTTTAAGAGTTGATTTATAGTGGTTTAGTTAGAATAGACGTTTTATTTATTAAAATAAGACGGTGCCTTAACGTAAACAAGTGATAGACCTCTGATTTTGATGGTCTTCCCAACTCTTCCCCGGCGCTGCTTCCGGTTGACTAAATACATTAGAACAAATCTTACTAGAAAAACCAAATACTTTTGTGATTTAATGTGTTAATTTAATTTAATTTAATTTACTAAAATTTGTAAGTTTTGATTTAAGAAATCGCGAAACTGCAAAATTTTGTCTTGACATTTTTTTGCCAGTTTTTTTTATATAGAGCTATTTTATTACTGTTTTATGGGTAAGAATTTTTTTAACAACGAACCTGGTTTTTTTGCTAACAGGTTCGAAGGCATTTGTACACATTTTTATGTTTGGCCAATTTTTTTGGTAAAAAAATTGTATAACCTCAAAGCAACGGTCGGTGTCTTTATAAGAAAAAAATTTAGGCCGTTCCATAAAACATTAATTTTTTAGAAAATGCATTTAAGTAATTTATGGGTTATATTGTAGTTAATATATACGATGTAGGTCCTCCCAATTATTTAGAAATTGACGAAATAAAATATAGCAACGATTGACTGATGGATAATTTTTGTTGGTTCCAAATTATTCTGAAATTTTTTTTTGAGAAGTTTACATATAATGGCAAAATTTTTTTTAAAAAATTAAAACTTACTTTGGGCTTATATTTACTGGACCGAGAGGTGAAGAGATCTTTAGTATCAATGCCCATGACACTGAGCCTAAAGCGATGGTGAAAAAGTCATTTTGGTACACAACAATTATTTACCGTTAATTGATACTGACATAATTGATTTTCATGTTTTTTTTTCGTAAAGCTTTCAAAAGATGTTTGTAATTTCGTAAAGTTTAATTTCGCTTTTTTCTATAGTATTATAATTTAGATTGTGGACAATTTAATATTTTATGAACGCAAGTTAGATATATGCTATTACATATCTTTTGCAGCATATGTCAAATATCGCAAAGCAGATCTAATCCCATATTGAATTTTATACCAGGTCTCGGGAAACAAAATCCTAGGCTAAAATGGTAATGATACTGAACAAAAACTTAAAACTGTAAGCTTATACGCTTAAAATCTGTTATTAAATATGAATCCTGCAAAATACCGATATTATTAAGTTGTTACAGTAACATTATTAGGTTATATATATTTTAATAATGAAAAGTAAACCAGAAACAATTTAAAAATTTTTTATAAGTTTTCACAAACCAAATGGTCAAAATTACTGCGTAATTAATTCTACGCATTCTATCATTCTGGGGTGATATGCTGAACGTTTAATCCGACTTAAAGTTAATCTGAAATTAGCGATTGTTGACACACAGTAAACATACTAGCAGTATTGATTAGATAATCTAGTTTAACGAATTTAATCTGAGATTAAACCTAATCTCAGATTAAATCGTCACTAACTCCAGATTAAATTTGTTAATTTATGCAAATTTTTAAACCACCTCCGGATCCGGAGGTGGATTAAAAATTTGCGGGTTTTTCCTGCTAATCTCGAATTAATGACAATTTAATCTAAGATTAAGTCTATTAACTTTGATAACCTAGATTATTCAATCAATACTGTTAGTATGTTTACTGTGTGTCGACAATCGCTAATCTCAGATTAATTTTAAGTCGGATTAAACCTTCAGCATACCACCCATGGATAGTAGTCAAATTTTACACCGTTTTATACATATTTAAAAAAATCTTCTCTTTACACAATCAATGGTTTTCACAAACCGACCTACGAGTTGGATGTGAAAGAATGTGATATTAATCAACTATATATAAAAAACGATATTGTTTTTTTGTGAAAACAATTGGTTAATAACAAAACATAAAAGCAGTATATTGCTAAAAAAAACTTCATCCTTAAAAAAAATCTGTACATTTATCAAGTACCTGTGAGATAATTCTTTGGCGTCGATGCCACACGTATTTGGAACATTCTTTTGACAGCGTTTGTGCACATTTAAACTGCAGATGCTACATTGCAAACCCTTAAAAGAACAAGTTTTTTTTTATAAAATTTTAATAATATTTTAAAATTTTTATTCTAAGATATAAAACAAAAAATGACATCAAAAAAATTATAATATTTTAACGAAAATATATATCAAGTTATTATTTTTATAATTTTCAAAAGTGTATGAGAAAAAACAATACAAATTTTCTTGAAAAAATTTTATAAAAAATAAAAAAACTGTCACTTATGTTGCAACTTTATTAAGGAAAAGTTTAACCTTACTGGGCCTAGATCTCTAAACTTTTTTAATTAATTTAATTTAGTTTTTAATTAGTTTAATAAAAATTCTTGTCTTGGTCCTTATGGTTGAAATATATCTGGTTGACTTCTTCAATTTGTATATCGAAAAGGGAAGACCAGTTAAAACCGTATAATTATGGCGTTTGGGAAACGAATTGGAAGGCAGCATTTTCTTTAATCCCACCTTTATTACAAATTAAACCCAAATTTAGACAATTTTAAGCCTTAAAAATTGCATTTTTGTTCTAAATTTTTGTATACCTGTTTCATAACTCCGTAGAGAAGGCTTCCACAGTGACTGCAAAAAGTTGGTCTGCGATAAGTGTGAACTGAAAATCGATGGGGGACGTTGATTTGAAAGCGAGCGGCCATGTCCGCGTTTTCGTCCTTGCAGCCCGGACATTTAGTAACAACTTTCTCGTGACAGCGCTTGTGCACCACCGCTGTACACACTAAAATAAAGTTATAATAAAATAATTATTATAAATTGACACCAAAAGTAATAAATTTAAAACAAGTAAAACTTAAATTAGTGTATTATGTTGCTAATGTTTCGTGGTTTTTTTAACCTGTATTATTATTTGCAGTAAACGTTAAAAAAATACTATCAAATGATTTTATTAAAAATTAAAAAATTACAGGTTTGCAGGAGCTTAATCAGGAATTGTTAAAAATATATTTGCAAGGATAATAGAGATCATAAGTAGCAGATTTTGCTAGCAATATAATGGTATTGCGAAGTAAAGTCTCTGTTCTAGGAACATTAGAAACTAAAAATCGTGATTGAATTTGCATACGAGAGTAAAAAAGTGCACAATTTCTCGAAGCGAGAATGTGAAGTGGAATGTATAGTATTAGTATTATGGTCAAGTCATTGTTTTTACAAAAAACTAATCGCTAATTAATAAGGTTGACACATTTAATACCAAAAAAATTTCGTGGTTTTCGAACTTTGGGCACTTTTTGTTCGTGCAATTAAATGTTTAAAAAAATTTAAATTCTTATTAATTCATAAGTAATCAAATCAAAGTTGTATCTTTAAAGAAATGGAAATTGTTAAACACTGACTTATTTATGGTATATTAATAATTTTAAACCCAAATCATTTGTTAACTAAAAGTGAGCAAAATTTCAGTTTACTACGCTCAACCAAACCACACATATGATATTTTAAATAGCATGCCTAAAGCATAGCTTTTACAAATGGTTGTGTTTTAAAACATAAGTTTCTTTTTTCATGTAACAAGACAAAAATATAAAGCTTGATTAATAAAAATAAATAGTCAAATAAAGCTTGATTATATAACACAAACATTTTTACATGATTATACAGATTATTTTTATATTTAAGAAGCACAAACGTCATGAATAATTAATAAAAACGAAAAAATATTTTATATCAATTTAATTATTTTATTTTTAAGTTGTGCGTAAGGACCACAAGGACATTTAGCCTCGCGGAATCGGGCCAGCTATATTACTGAAATGTCAGGTAAATTTTGAAATTTATGTCTATTCGTTTTTTCTTCTTTCTATTATTATTCCAACGTCAAATTTTAAAAAGAAAAGCGGAGTAAATTGAAATGTTTTTAATTTTCCCACTTTTATTTAGATTCACACTATAGATTTACTAATTAGAATATCTAACGCTAGCAAGCAATGTATGTTTTATTTCTTTTGAATTTAATGTTTTATTTCTTTTACATTATTAGTTTTTAAGACTCTCAGTCTTTTAAGGGCCGTCTGCTAAGTCGCGGAATAAAACAAAATTCATTATTTCGCCTTTACGCAAGAAAAACAATTAAACGTCGACTAAACTTCGGATTTAAGATGTATGTCGCTCGTAACGAATTGTTTGATTTTTAAAAAGTTATATCAGTGTACATGTTATGCTTTTTTCTATTAGGTTAAAACAACTTCGTACAGATGCCGCACCTAAAACTTTATGTAAAGAAAAAAACAAAAAAAACAACAACAGCGATTTAATGTAAATTGGTTTATTGAACAAATCAGCACCAACAGAAAGAAGAATTCTGATCAGTGTGTGATCAGTGGGCATAATAAGCGAGCAAATTGAAAAAGTTAAAAGACAAGTACGGTAGCAGTTATGCCGATTTCAATTATGCACAGGTTATGCGTAGTATTACGTACCACCTAGTTTAAACCCAGGTGATATGTAGAGTTAACCGCGGTTAAGTTTACGCCACAATGGTCAAGCAAAGATACCAACCCGTGGGACGAAAATTTTACCGTGGCGGTGGTAATCGGAGAAAAAGCTATCCTGATTTTAGGAACGAGTTAAATATTATCGAACAATATCACGCTAAATTTCCTTGAAATACTTAAAAAGGTTTATTCTGAAAGCATACCATTTTTTAAAAAAGATTTTTTGAAAGATTGATTTTTTAATTTAATATTAATTGAGGACTATACTTTTTTTACCAAATCGATTATCGTTTCTCATAAAAAAATGTTTTCCCGTTTTAAAAGCTAGTTAAATTTTAAACTATGCCCTGATATAATTTTCGTATTGATCATGATAAGCATATCTGTTAGCGTGTTATAATCACTTATTCGATTTTTTTACAGCGCATAAAATTTTGTACAGAATATACATAATATATTTGGTAAGAAAAAAATTAAGAAGGTATATCCTAATGTGATGAGTTACAAGAAAGAACTGGCTGAGAAATGATGTGGTAAGAATTTATTGAAACGTGATGTTTACATATTTGTAAACTATAAATTATAAAAACTTATTTTATTTATAATTAATTATTATAAATATATAATAATTAATATATATATATTTATTCATTGTTATTTATTTTATTTATTTTTATTTATCCATATATTTATTCATTGTTTAGATGGATTTCGCTAAGTTTAAATATTTATATTATTTTATTCTAAAAAACTTTTTACCGGCAAATTAATTTTTTTAAAATAAAATTAAACTTACTTTGACATTGGTAGCCTTGCTTGCCAATACCCCTAAATTAATACAAACAATTAAACAACATGATATCATTAAAGTTTTTCGGTGTTATAATTCGATCGCATATAGCCTTTTTTTTAGGATTAATTTCGAGTTTTAGTCACTTTTTTCCGGAAATAAGTCTTTCAAAAATGATTAAGGATGGTAAGAGCCAGGATTATTAAGGATCTTTTGCAATTTCAGGTCGAATTTGGAAATATTTGTTAAAACTGAAGCGTTTATCCTGAGCACACCTATAAGCGCATAAACCCTGAAATCCAATTAAAAATGTCTTAAAATCATAAATTTGAATTAAAAAATTGTTCGGTTCCAAATTTCCTAGGCTTTATCAACTCCTTACTTTTGAAATATACTTTTGCTACAACACACACTTCGTTTGCTTTTTTTACTTTTGGCTTTGCATAAGTATCAACGATTGTGGTAAGATTCATTTTTCATACAATACTCAATCTCTTGCAGCGGCATAAAAAAACCTGCTGAGCTGGTTTGTCAAACTTTTTTTGGATATAATAAATTTTTTCTTATGCCAGTAAATTAAAATAAAAACATCTGCCAGCGAGCGCTGAAAAAACGATTGACATTCAAGCATCTCATTTTAAATAATTAAACGCAGCGCATTATGTGATATAATAATGTATAGCTGATAATCATCACAATCAGTCACAGTCATTTTTTTAGCATTTTTGCGTTTTATTAGGGTAAAAATTTTATATTTTTAAAGCTTTAAAGCATATTAGAAACTCTTCCAAAACAAGACGAGAGACAGAGAACTTGTATCGATTAGATATACGTTCTGAATTATTTACGTGGTTATAACAAAATAATAATGTCATAAATTACTTACCAAATAAAATCGGAACAAAGAGAGCAGAAAGTGGGCTGTCGAAAGTAGGTGGCCATGAACTTGTGGCCGTTGATCTGATGGACACGCCGCCGCATGGCCCCTCGGCGTAGTCGCCCCTGGAAGGCATCTGACTTCGCATGGAACACCCGATCGCTGGATGAACCGGCTTCTAAAACAGTTTTTTATTAAGATGCCTCACACACTTTCTTGTTTTACTAGGGTCGTAACATAATCACAAAATAAAACATATTGTAAAATTAGTCAGCAGTTTTCTTAACATTCCTCTTAATTTAATATATTTATATCTATGAGCCAAATCAAGGTGAAAATGTGGGGTAAAACTAATTCAGCGCCACTAGCATTCAAACTTCTGTTATACAAATATATTTTTTACTCAATATGAACACAAAAATCAAAGATCCAACATTAATTAGACCGCACGTTTAAATGCATTCAAGTTCGAAATTAGTAAACGATAAGTCTTACAGTGATATCAATTTAAAATGAGTGGTTAATTATAAAACTTCTTCACAAAAATATCATGTACCTACTTTTATAAATTTTTTAAAACCAAATTTTTCCAATTCTTATGAGCATCAAATTTAAACCTTTTAAGCTAAAACACCAAAAAAGCTTTATAGATTGTCGTGTTTAGTAAAATCAGCGCGGCAAATGTTAGAATTTGTTTAGAATTCTTTTTCTAAAAATTGTGGACGACAATTTTTGATCGATGAGATTTAAGTATGAGATAGTTTGAATTTATTATGTTTACCTAATTAGCTCATTTGGAACAATAGCATTTATAAAATATTTAAAAAAAGGTAATAGTATTACAGACAAATATATTCATTTATACAAAAACTTTTTTGTACCTACCTATTCGCACAAAACTTTGTTATTTTTATTATTATTTTTTTAAATGGATATATTTGTTTATTATTTGTTTTTTTTAATTGATACTATTTTTAAACTGTGTTTTGTGATTTGGTTACGTTGACTGAAAGGTTTTGCGTTATAAGTAAACGAAAACCGTGATATTATGGCTTTTTGCTTTTGTTAACTTTGAGTGTACGGGAATCTTAAGGTCTCCAGGATATATTGACCTGGGAATATTTTGACTCAAAACATTTTGTCTCCGGTGTCCCGAAGTTTCGTCTTTCAACGGGTGTTTGACCACTCTTACAACCAAAAGGGTGTTTTCTCACAACGTGTAATCAATCTCACAACCGCGGAGTGTAAACAAAACACACAACCTTTTTAAAAATTCGTTTGCTAATCAAATTTAATTTTATATTACTCTAGAAAGTTTAAATTTATATATTTTACTGTAAAAATAATAAAAATAACTAATTTTTAAGCCGGACATTCTCTTGGGTTATATTTATATATTCTTGCTTTGGCTAAAAAATACGTAGGCTTAGGCTTTTTGGAAAACATCGAGGTAAATTTGGCGAGGCATGCCGGTTTATTTGCCGCAATTTTGTTGCAGAAGGTCCGCGATGAAACTCAATTTCATTTGCAAAAGCTTTTTAGAAAAACTTGAAGTTTAATGTCCATAGCTTAGGTTGTTCATTAAGGTCTTATCATGATAACGTTGAAATTAAAAAAAAATAGTGCTCAAATGAAAAACGCTGAGTTTTTTTTTGGTAATTCGTCCTCATTATTTACTTTTATAATATAAAATTCACCCATTGCTAGCAATTTTGAACATTACAAAATTGAAAATGCTATGCTGCCCTATTTTTCAAAATCGAAGTTTTTTAAAATTTCGGGTAAAATTTTACGAACGTGATCTTTGCCAACGGTTCTGCCGACGGTTTTAAAACATGCCGACAGTTTGATAGTAAAATTGCTATAAAAACATTAATACCTAAAACAAAATGTCGGCACTAGGAATATAGATAAAATATATCATTCTACGTAAAATCAAACGTAAATTTTGAATAATGATTTGCAAAATAGCATAAAATCTTATATTAAAAACCGTCGGAAAGTTGCCGACGGTTTTAGGATGTTGAATGAATTTAAAAAGTTTTTTAGAGAATCTTGATTTTAATATTAGCTCTTAATTTCAGTTTTCAAGAACATGAAAACGTTAATTACATTTTAGACTATTACGACATAATCGAAAAAATTGAAATTTAAGGTATCAAATTGCGTGCGTTTTTTCGGAATTCGCATATGCCAATTATTTTAATTTGCATATGCTCCGCCCCTCAAAATGTAGGATTTGAAGCTTGAAGGAACTAAAAATTTTTTAAAACTATTTTTTGTTTACCATTTTTAGTTGAACCGATGTGAAGAAGATTTGATTTTATTCATTTAAGCGTCAAACTTTGTTTATATAGCCAAAAATAATTGGTTACTAGTAATTTACAACGGAAATTAAGTACAGGTACTAAAAAACGTGATAACGGAAACGTGAAAACGTGAAAAAACGTGAAAAGGGCATATTAATTCAATCAAACCTGTGCACTGTACTGCCCCCCGGGCGTTTTAACGTTGGGCGTTTTTAAAAGGGGGAGGGGGAAAATTTTTTAAGACGGGAATGTTGAATAAAATGAATGGGCATATTTTTTTGTTTTTTTTTGTATTTTCAAGCAGGAAGAGGGTAACAATTTACAGCCACTAATAATGTGGGGGGGGGGGGGGGGGGGGCGGGAAGACATTTAAAAACCGTCACAAGTCTGTTTCTATAATTGAGCGCCCTTTATGATATTTAAAAAAAAACGCAGGATCCAGCAGGCATATAAACACACAGTGGTGATATTCCCCAAATTTTTCAGGGAACCTCGGCTTTTTTGGAATCTTTGGAGCAACCCCGAAAATCCGGAGTCCCGCCCTACGTACTAATGTTGGGAATAATTAAAAATAAGTGAAATTATAGATTATGCAATCAACAATTTTTTGTAAACTTAATATCTTTTAATTTATCAAAGAACAATAAAAAAGTTAAAATTTGTTTGACTAAAATTTTTTCATAATTAATTTAAAACAACAAAAAGTCTTTAAAATAAAATTAGAGTAACTAAAATGTATTTTAAGTTTAAAGTTTTTTATGTTCTTGAAAACCGAAATTAAGAGTTAATATTAAAATCAAGATTCTCTAAAAAACTTTTTAAATTCATTCAACATCCTAAAACCGTCGGCAACTCCCCGACGGTTTTTAATATAAGATTTTATGCTATTTTGCAAATAATTATTTAAAATTTAGTTTGATTTTGCGTAGAATGATATATTTGATCTATATTCTTAGCGCCGACATTTTGTTTTAGGTATTAATCTTTTTATAGCAATTTTACTATCAAACTGTCCGCATTTTTTAAAACCGTCGGCAGGATTTCGTGAAAAAAGCACCCTAGAAAAAATGCGCCCGCGAAAAAAGGGCCCGATGAGTGTAAAAACGCAATGAAACTATGAAAAAACACACCCGACTACGAAAAAAGGGCCCCATGGCGGGAAAAGTCAGAAG
>JASAMX010023138.1:0-30457 GCA_030248175.1 Microlaimidae sp. YZB2_3 | reverse complement strand
TTATTAGATACGGGACAGCTTCCTCCGATTTTGGGCGAGTCGCTTCAAACAAATTTGGAAAACTTGGAACTGCCGCACAAATTTGTGGACTTCGAACACTACATCAAAACCTTCGAGCCGCTGTTTCTGTGCGAAATATGGGAAACAGTATGAAAGAAAATATTATTTAATTTTCTGTTAATTTTAGTAAGCCCAGACCTGTGCACGGTTTGAAAATGCCCCCGCCCCGCTTTATTGGAGGATTTGCCCCCCCCGTTTTATTGCCCCCCCCCCCGCGGAAAAATAAAAAAATGACCCAAAAATTATGACGCCATTTTTTACCTATTATGACGCCATCATTGCAAATTTTCGCAGTTTTTAGCCTATTTCAATGCAATTTAAGCTATTTTAGACCTATTTTTACCTTATTTTCGCCATTTTTCTCCTTCTTTTTTTCCTTTTTTTCTTTTTTTTTTTTTTTTTTCTTTTCCTCCTGCTTGCCCCCCCCCCGGTTTTTCCCCCTCCCGTTTTAAAAAAAGTTGCCCCCATGCCTCCCCCCGTTTTGGAATTGCCCCCCTATTATAACCCCGGGGGGCAGTGCACAGGTCTGTAAGCCAGTATAAATATTTTAATTCTATTTGCGATTAATGATGGTTTCTACAACCATAAATCGTGCTCTTTAACTTCAGCTATATAAAAAGGAGTGAGCTCCGGAGCTTTTAATTTTTTAACCGCATTTTTGTAACATTTTTAAAGGTTTTTTTAAGTTTTTGAATTGTTTTAGTTATATGGCAATCAAATTTAATTATTAAAAAATTGGTTCAGAAATAGGCCGGCGTTTCGAAAGTAGTTCGGAAATCGGAGCGTGGAGCTGTAATACACTTTTTTATACTTTTACAAATCGATAAGAACCACATTTTATTTATGTTTACTTTGCGAGGGCAAAAAAATACACGTTTCTGACTGGCGCAGTTTATGTTACCGTGAATTTGTTTGATTTGAATAGTAAGATTGGTTTATGTGTATAATAACGCAGTCTTTTAGGTTTATCAGGATTTCATGGGGCGTATAGGTCGTGATAATCACATCAAAGGAATCCCCGCCTGGGTTACCAGTCAGAAGTCAGAGCACGGTAGCTTCAGAACATACAAAATTGCAGGTGTTTTTTTTTAATTTCACTCGGTGTTTATGGTATGTGTGAATGTGAATGAATTGTAAATTATTAATTAATAATAATATATTTTTTTGCTATTGAATAACCAGTAGACACATCGCGGCTTCCACTCCTGCCAAAAACTCCTGGTTGCAACAGGTAATAGTTGGCTCAGTCAGTCAGAATTGTAAACGTTTGTTTGTTTATTTCGTATATAGCAGAATACGCACGGCCGACGTTACTCAGCACTACGGGTGTCATTAGTACTAAAGCTAAAGCTAAAGTGCTTTAGTACTAAAGGGTTTTTTGGGCTTAGTACTAAAGCTAAGGCGCGGCTAAACTGAAATTAGCTGGCAAAAGCTCGGCAAAAGGTATGGGCCCGGCAAAACGTTAGCTTTTGCCAGGAAAATGAAAAATCACCCAAAAATGATTGGCCAAAAAAATGACCAAAAAACCAAAAAAAAAAGTGTTCACCAATCAAAAACATGATTATTTAATGAGATTTCTATCCATTAAGTGGAGAGGTATGATGGGGTCCTTTAACCTCAAAATTTTGAACCTCCCTCCTAGACAAAAATCGAGTTCTTCTCAGAAAAGTTCTCTTTTTTTAATCTGGCTCCCCTCCAGAATTTTAATCTGACACCTCTAAAGTATTTTGTTTTGAAAATCCACAAGACACACCCTGACCCTCTTTTAGATTTCAAAATTTTCCATCCATCCTTTCCAGAATTTAAGATGCAATTTATCGCCGGTAACCAACCACCTCAACCTCTTCCCTCACTCTTAGCTGCCTAAAAACTATGCTTATATAAACTTGAATATACTATATTTTTACTTTAAAAGAAACATAAATGAATATTTTAAACAATAATGTTAATTAAAGTGATTAAAACGAATTTTGGTTTTAAGGTGCTATGAATATGGGGTTTTATTTTTTTTGTGTTTTTATTTTTGTTTAAGCGTTGGAAAATACTGATTTTTTGCTTTTTTGAAGTATTTTTCGAGTTTCTAAGTGCTTAATATTAAAATAATCTTATTTTTACAATTTTATATGGGTATTTCGTAAAGTTTATTATGCAGTAAGCGTTCTTTTTAATAAAAAAATGTTGGTTAAATGTTTTGTTGCTTTAGATATTCATTTCAGAAAAACTATTCTTAATAGTTAGCCATTTTGATATATCTGTTAACATTTCATTTAAAGTTAAAACTGAAATACAGTTACAAGAGCAACTTTAAAATTGTAAAATTAAGCCTAAAAATAATATTTTTAAAATATAAAGCTAAGACCTAATGCAATAAACGTTAAAAAAATCTTTAAGGTTGAGTTTTTACCCTAAACTTAACAATGCAATGCCAAGAATTACCTTAAAAAAGGGATAATTTTTAAAATTTAAGAACATTTCCATATTTGTCAGTTTGGCAAAAGCTAAGGCTAAAGTGCTTTAGTACTAAGCCTTTTTTGGGCTTAGTACTAAAGCTAAGGCTAACCGATTTTTGAACCTTTAGTACTAAAGCTAAGGCGCGGCTAAAATGAAATTTCTCGGCAATGCACACCCGTACTCAGCACTAACTGCGCAATCAAGTACTAGGAATGTGCTGGGATGTCTTTTTTGGCCATCCGCTGATGTGGATGCGGATTTTTCGCAACCGAAATCCGCGGATGCGCATGTCTATTAAATGCACTCTTACATTGTTTTTAGTTCTGGGCGCTGTTTCATAAAAGTTCCCAACATGCTGTTTTTTTGTTGAAGTCCATTTCTTTTTTGTAGAAAGCTACAAAGAAATGAAAATGCAATAGACTTTTGGAAAAACTTATAAAAAACCAAAAATTTGCATAAATATTAATTGCAAAAACCCCTATGCTTTATCATAGGATTTCATTTCTTTGTAAATATTTACAAAGAATCAAATGTTAGTAACATTTATGAAACAGCGCACTGGAGTGCATTTTATCCTTATCGTTTTTTATATTTGAAAGAAAAAAACCAAATAAAAAAACGCTAATTTTAGCTAAAAAGTGTGTTTTTTTTTGCATTTTTGAGCTTTTGATGGCTAAAAAAAGTCATTTAGATCTCAAAAATTTTGCTCAAAGAAAGTTTGAAATTTATAACAAAATTAGGTATTAGCTAATTTAAGAAGTAAAATCCACGTCTGCCGATGTGAGTTCACAAATCTGCAGATGCGGATGTCAAAAATAATGCGGATGTCTCGTCCGCGGATGCGGATGTTGGGCACATCCCTACTCAGCACTAACTGCGCAACTAAAAACTATATAATAAGATTATTAACAAACAAGCCGTATTATCACATTGTAGTATGTCTCAGTAGGGACTCGATCTAGAGACCTTCAGCATGCAAGACATCATACATGGGCAAGTTGGTTCGGGGTGGGAGGGCGTTAAACTCGGAATTAAAGGGGGGGTAGAATCCAAGAAACGCATTTTACTCTATCGTTTTTTTTTTCTGGAGTGCATTTTACTCACATCGTTTTTTTTTTGATTTTAAAGAAAAAAGTAGGTAAAAAACGCTAATTTTAGATCAAAAAGCCTTTTTTATTACATTTTTGAGCTTTTTACTGTTTAAAATATTTATCTCCCACCCCCCCCCCACTTCTGAGTGGGGGGAAGGGTTAAACCCCCCCCATCTCAGAATTTGGGGAGGGGGGTTAACCCCTCAAACACCCCCTCGTGTCCATGTATGCAATATATGCGTTCTGTCACTGCGCCATAACCTGGACAATAGTTCCTTATAAAAAAAAGCTACTTATTTTAGCTATACTTCCGCGAACGATAAAAGGGCTGCCGGCGGAACAGCTGACTCACGGCTCGCTGATCAAGTTCAACTTTAAGTGGCTACCGGAGAGCGAACAAGAATCCTCATTTTTCTCGCTATTAAAGGTAATCGACCAAAATTACGTAAGAAATCATTTGCATAAGCATTTTTGGCATGCATCTGATTTGCCGTTCCGTATGATGTTTATTTCACTAATAGTACATTGAGCAGTTTTGCGCGGTTTTTCAACTAAAAAATTAAGATGATTCGATAGTTGCGAACGCACGTTTTAACCGAACCGTATGCAAATTATTCCTTACGTGACTGATCGATTATGTAGCCCATGTAGCTATTGGTGATTTTTTTCGTACTTTTAGGGCACCCGTTGGTTGTTTTAGTCCGTATTCATAGTAAAAGAATTTAAATCAAATCTGTATTACAATTTTAAAAAAATTCGAAAAAAAAGATACAGTTAAAATTAATTTAGATTCCTCCAATTTTTAAAAGAAAAATACAAAAATTAATAGGTGAGCACGGTACCTGAACCTAGAGGGGTGGTTACCCGGGTAAATCGCATTATGAATTCCAGGAGGGGGGTATCGGACCCACATCCAGCTTTTTAGGGGGGTCGACCCGGGGTAAAAAAGTTTAAAATCTATATGGGGGTCAGGGTGGGTCCAGTTTTCAAAGTAAAGTAGTTTTAAACCATTATAACTATAATAATTTGTTCTTTTTATATTATAATACTACACTTTATTGAATAAAAACCGATATTCTGGTATGAAGATACTGTAAAAACATAAGTTTGTCTTTAAAAATTTACGTTTTTGGAAGAAAATTTAGTAAAAAAAGTTATTAAATTTTTCTCGAAGTGGAGGGGGGTCAGATTTTAAATTTTAGAGGGGGTCAATCAGGGGTAAAAAAGTCGGAGGGTTTGGGTCCTTTAGTTCTTCGTGTGGGCAAATTTCGAGGCTAAGCAGGGGTGTGAATCCCACCCTCCCCCCACCCCCCCCCCCACCCCACGCCTTCCTTTCTCACCTATGGTAAAAATTAGTCCTGTTTCCTCCTATTTTTGAAAGAAAAATACAAAAATTGATCTCTTGAGAGAGTCATCGTACCTTTCTATCATTATGAAATCTAATGTTTATAAAGTTTTATTCAGAAAAAATTTTTTGACGCGACGCATCTATTGCAATTAAATATTTTTACCAACGTCTGAATTAAATTTTGATTTTAATTACATATCGTTTTGGCAATTTTAAATATTTAATGCATAAACATTTTGTATTGTTTATAAAAAATAGGTTCGCAATTTACTAAATTTTTCAAATCAATTTATAATCTTGCAATTTGATTCTAAAATAATATTCAAACAAAATTAGAAGCTATAAAGAACGTTAATTCTTTCTTATTATTGGTGGTTATTAAGATTACAGTACTATACTTGGTGTTTGCTTGTTTTATTTATATTTTGACAGCACATTATTATTTAGAACCCTTCCGCAAGAGAATTGACCAAAGACGATTGTCCAAAACATCTCAAAAAACCTTTGGAAGCTCTAAAACAAGAAAATCCAAATGAACTTCCTCTTTTATTTAAAGGAGAACTGAGAAGTCGAATAAAAAGCAACATGCCTCAGGAGTTTACAGGAGAAATAAGAATTGAGGTAAATTTTTAAATAATTTTTACACCAAAAAGCAACAATTTTGTATTTATTTTATTTGTTG
This sequence comes from Microlaimidae sp. YZB2_3, assembly GCA_030248175.1. NCBI lineage: Eukaryota > Metazoa > Nematoda > Chromadorea > Desmodorida > Microlaimidae > Microlaimidae sp. YZB2_3. The sequence continues at coordinate 24,825 of JASAMX010023138.1, read as the reverse complement.
CCTTTCTTCTTGTTTGCTTACGATTAAAGAGGGTCACAAATGCTGTAAACGAATTGGTTTAATTATTTATAATGTTCTTTTGATTTTTAAAACGCAATTTATTTTATGAATTTCAGTGTATTTATAATAATATTTACATTAGATGAAAACCGAATCTTGCAACTTAAAAAATTGGGTAATTTTTTGTAGTGTTAATCATACATGAGCATGGACCAGCAACCTAGGGGGGATTGGCTACCCCGGGTAAATGGCCCTTTGAAAGCTAGGGGGGTCCAGGGGAGTCCGTACATCCCCTATCTTTTTAGGGGTGGGGTCGACCCGGGGTACACCAGTTTGAAATCCAGAGGCGGTCCAGTTTCAAAAAAAGTCACATTAAATCATTTATTTAAGTTTTTTAGCACTAAAATAGAATTTTATATTCTAACGTAGGCTATTTATGTATAAAAAGAGTACAAGAGTACTGTTTTTTTAAATACAAAACCGTGTTTGTGACAGTAAATTTTGACATAAATTCATACCCAAAATTTGTCTCGAAAGGGAGGGGGAGGGAATCGATTTAGAATTCCAGAGGGGGGTAAGGTGTCAAAATTCAAAAATTTTGGGAGGAGGGGGGGAGTTTGGATTTTTTTCAGAGGGGTCCAAAATTTCGAGGCTAGGGGGTGAGGTTGACCACACCCTACCCCCACCCTATGCTCATGTATGGTGTTAATCAAGTCTGAATGAAAAAGTTTGTCTGTTTTTATGAAATTTATAATGTCTCTGTGTTTTCAGTTGGTCTGTAATATGGTGTCTCTCCTGAGAATAGTGGAAGGACTTTCTGTTATGCAATTGAGTGTGCTTGGACTTCACATATTAAATCCAAACCCAGAAAGCTTTACAGTGAATGCCTTTTTAGGCGACACTCTTTATTCGCCAGTAAGTTTTTTATGTAATTAAAAATATTAGCCCTTCTTTAGAAAAAAAAAACTGCGAGGTTATACAATTTAACTTCGCAGTTTTTAGGAGTTGTTTTTACAGCAGTTTTGGATTAAATATAAAAGGAATTGTATGAAGAACTAAAATATTATAACTTTTCAATTTGTAAATGCAGCCACTTTTGAGGTTTATAAGTTCTTTTAGCTTTAGAAGAATGCAATTAAAAAGCAGTATTTTGTAAAATATTCTAATAACAATTACTGTGGGGACCAAACTATGGGGTAACAATGTATTCTTGTAATTTTATCCCCTCCTTCCAAAATCAAATTTAATTTTCTCTTTTGTGAGTCTCACAGAAGAACTTTTCCACACAGTTAATGTTTCAAATTTTTTGTTGTTGATGGTTTTAAACTTTGTTTGATTGATTAATGGTTTTGTTTTACTCTATAAATCTAGATTATGTTTTTTTGGTTGATAAGATCACAATCTTTCCTTTGAAGACGGGTGAAAAATATGGACAACCAAATTGCACCTTTTTTAAGCCGTCTAAGGCACGCTATCAAAAATAGCATCATAGATGAACACGGTCACCGAAGCTAGGGGAATGGTGTTTACCCCGGGTAAATGAAATTTTATAATCTAGAGGGGGGGTCGAACCCCCTAGCTTTCTAGAGGGGTCAACCCGGTGTGGAAGAACATAAAAACTAAAAAAAAAGGTTTAAAAACATGAATTTATGTTTAAAATTCACGTTTTTGGAAGAAAATTTAGTGTAAAAAAAGTACTTAAAATTTTCTCGAGAGGGGATGGGGGTCGGATTTCAAAATCTAGAGAAACGTCAGGGTAAAAAATTCGAAAAGTTGGGGGGAGGGGGGTCCCCTGGATTTTTTTCTAGGTGGGGGGCAAAATTTCGAGCCTAGGGGTGGGGTGGACGTGGACCCCATCCTACCCCCACCCCCCGTTCATCTATGAATAGCACCATAGTTAGTGGTACACCGACAAAGAGTAGAAAATCGCAATTTTTGATAACATTACGTTTATGCTTTGGGTTCACTTGCAACTACACAGGTTGCGAAGGCGTACAAGGTATATAGTAAGTTGTAACAGGGTTGAATGAAACTCTGACCGTTGGTAAAAGACAACATATAGTAAGTTGTATGTGATAAACAGTGCAAAAAATATAACCCTAAAAAATTTCGATTTTATTAGCCAGGTTTTTAATAGAATTTTACAAAAATATTTGTGAGTATTTTAGCGCAATCCCCATGTTTTTTCACAGCCTGTTTTTTCACGCAGCGACTTTCTGTGCAGTAGTGCAACGCAAGAAAAATTTCATTTTTTTAAACGGTAAAAAACTGACAACTGTATTATAGAAATCGTACGAGAACTAGCAGAAAATAACGGAATTTTGCTAGGAAAGTTAGTCACTGCTTGCTGGGCGAGTTGCGTAAAAAATTTGGGGCAAAAATTTAGTTTACAGACGAAAAGTTATTTTTATATGAGTTTAAGATGTGGTTGGTAATTATTCGTCAGAGCCTTTATATTATACAGAAATTTAGCCAATACACTTTTAAATTCGCTGACAATTTCAAGTTTTTCAGTCATTATAAAAAATTATTATTAATTTTCAGAACAAATTTAATCCAAGTCAGCAAGACGTAATACAATCCCTGTGCAGAAACATTCTGGAGCTGAGAGACGATCCTTTAATCGGGCTGGTTCACGGTCCCCCTGGAACTGGAAAAAGCAGAACTATCATCGGTCTACTAGAAGAGTTGCAAAGGGTTAGTTTTTTGGAATAAAAGCTCTCGACACGCTAATGTTAAAATATTATTTTTAACTCAAATCAACCAATGGTTTGGTTACCATTTTTACAACCTACAATGTACCCCCAAACATTTTAGGGGTACATTTTGGGTTGTAAAACTGGTAAACATTGGTTGATTCGAGTTAAAAATAACATTTTTGACGTCAGCATGTCGAGAGCTTTAATATCAGTATATACACAGCGGTATTTAATTGTATATAAATGACTCCTAAAAATTTTTGGGGGTACATTATGGGTTGTAAAAATGGAAACCATTGGGTGAATGTAGTAAAAAAATAATATTTGAATATCACCGTGTTGGGAGCTTTCATTTGAGTACACGCATGATGGTATTAAAATCATTTTAGGGGGTGCATTGATGGGTAAAAACATTGGGTAAATACTAAAAAAAAATTAAAAAAACACATATTTTTGAAGTCAGTGTGACGAAAGCTTTCATATGAGTATAAACACGATACTTAAAATAAAAAAATTAACAAAATTACCATCTGTATTTGGGGGTAAGTAAATGGGTAACCAAAAAATTTTTAACCTAAAAATAATATTTTTGCAATCAACACGCATAGAGCTTTCAAACAAATATAAACACTGCTGATAAATTATAAAAACAAAATAATCACCCCTTACTAATTTTGGGGGTACAAAAGGATCTGTATTTTAGTTACCCAACCATTTAGATCATTTTTTTATATTTTTGAAGTCAGCACGCCGAGAGCTTTAAAATGATATGTTACTCGCCTATATAGAAGTGCTGTGTCAAAAGTTAACATTTTTGGCGGTCACCCATTGCAGTGCCTTAGGGAATAAAAAATTTTTTGAGCTGTCGCTAAAACTTAGAACATAAAATTCCGCGAAAATTCCTCCGGGTCTCAAACCTGTGGCTTAAGGTAGAACTTCACAGTTTTTTTTGACGACAGATCTTTTTGAATTACATCTTACTATACGTAGTTTGACCTGCTGATTCAATTTTTGACATTCATTTTTCTGTAAAAAATGTTATCGTCCACAATCATCAAACAACATCAATAAAATACATGTCAAAAATACAAAACATTAATAAAGTTTATTACCAAGAATATTCTATTTTTTTCATTTTCTATTTAGCGTATCTTAAATAATATAACATTTTTTTAAATTAAAAAGCTAAAAAATAAAAAAAAATTTCAGCGTTAATAAAAATATAGTCAAGCGACTACTCGAACCCATGGATACGAGGATCCGAGCGCGACGTACTAACCACTCGGCTACTGGGTCCTCTCGGATTTTCATTTAAAAGGAGCTTTTAAAGGAATGGTTCAAAATGTAGTTTCTCGGCGTCAATTAAAAGAAAATTAAACGAAAATTAAAAAAAATTGATTCGTTATTTTTAAACGAAAGTTTGGAAATAGTTAGATATAGGCTTTTACCATTTTTTTATTATAAACGATTAAAAAAGGACTTCAGGATTTTTTTACTATATATTTTTGTAAAAAAAGTCTTTTTTCCAATTAAAAAAAAGCCTGAGATCATTTTGAACCCAAACCACCTCTAAAAGTTGCCCCGTACATTATCCTAATTTATTATAAAATTTCGCCCAAAAATAACGAATAAATTTTTTTTAAATGGCCTTATTGTGGTTTTCAGAGGTTGTTGTTGTTGTTGAATAACCTGAAACTTATCTTCCCTATGCAGATTATGCAAAGGGCAGGCGCTAAGACAAGCCAGGAGGGGCGAAAATGTTTTACCCCTATGGTTTTCAGAGATAGAATCTATGGGCATCTGTTGCGAACTGGACAAACTTTTGGGTGATGTTTTTATAACCACTGGATAGCACAGATTCTTAACTTTTTATAGCACCCCACTTTTATGACCAAAAATTAATATTTATAATGATATGCGACTTGTAGTCCAAGTGGTCAAAACTGTGAAGTTCTACCTTAAACAGTTTTTGAGCATTATGTCAAAAAATGCACTTGCTGCCCCCATACAAGGAATTTTTGCAAAAATCGTAAAAATTACCCTCTTTAACTTCTTGGGGTACTCGACCCAGGTTGGTTACCCCTGGTAAATTATATATTTTTGAGCTCAGGAAAGTATGGGCAATCGTCCCAAAAATTTTCAGACGTAAGGATTCATAATGGTAAAAAGTTTTATATTTGGCAAAAAAAATTGCCCCTAAATTTGGGGGTGTTTTAGGGCTAACCTCCCAAAATTTTTGAAAATTTTTTTCCAAAAGGTAAAAAAATTTTTTTTTTTCAAATTTCCGAAAGTTCACCTAAGATATTTGCATATTGATTGCAGAGCGTTCAAAGGTTATTATAGCTCAAACGAAAGTTTTTTTGTTACAATTTTCCCAGTATCACTAAAAAAACAGAGAATAAAATTTTAGTCATTCAAATTGTTGATATACAAAAAGGGTAATTTTATTTTAATAATTTTATTATTAAATGGACTGTATGACAGCTAAATAATGTCAAAATATGAGTTTGGTTTCATGTTTCTAACTTGGTAAACTGGTTGACTATTGAAAAAATAAGGATTTTTAAAATTTATGTTTTTTGCAAAATTGTAAAATTCTGATAGTAAAATGTTAAAATTTTTAAAAATTAAGTTGATTTTTGAATAGTTTATATTTGTTTTTTTTTAAATATCTATTTTCAGCATTATTAACAAATTATTTGGCTTGAAATGAATCACTAAATTATCATAATTGCGCAATTTTATATATTAGCTCCTAAAATTTTAGTCATTCAAATGGTTGATATACAAAAAAGGGTAAATTTACTTTTATAATTTTATTATGGTTAAATGGACTGTATGACAGCTAAATAATGCCAAAATAAAAGATTGGTTTCATGTTTCTAAATCGGTAAACTGGTTGAGTTTAGAAAAAAATAATGATTTTTAAAATTTACGTTTTTTTACAAAATTGCAAAATTTTGGTTGTAAAAATTAAAATTTTTTGAAAATAAAGTTTATTTTTAAAAAGTTTATATATTTTTAATTGTAAATAGTTAATTTTAGCATTATTAAAAGAATATTTGGCTTGAAATTCATGACTAAATTATCCCAATTCTGCAATGGTTTATTTTTGCTTCCAAAATTTTAGGCATTTAAATGATTGGTTCTCAAAAAAGGGTACTTTTCTTCCTAATTTTTTAAAGTTAAAAGGACTAAATAGGGTTAAATAATAACAAAGGCGCAGTGCGGTCTGAATATTTTGAAATGGTTATCTAGTTGATTTTCAAAACCAAAAAAATTTCAAAATTTTTTATTTTTTTGAAAAATTGTAAAATTTCATGTTCAAAAATTAAAAATTTAGCAAAATAATGTTGATTTTTAACAAGATACAAAGAGTCGCCAGGTTGTGATAAAAAGCATAATTGAGGATCTTAAATAAAAGTTAAAAGCATAAAAACAGAAGATTTAAGCTTATAATCACCAAAACAAATAATAAAATCAACAAAGCTGTAATAAAATATTAAAAAAAATTAAAATAAGATAAAATATATTTATAACAAATAATATGTAAAACCATTCGAGAAAAAAAAGTCCGGCAAAAAAGTCCGGCAAAATAAAAAAGTCCGGACCGGACCGGACTAAAAATGGCCGGATATCTGGTCGGGCCCTAAATATAATTTTATATAAAATTCGTATCGCGAACCTTTTACACAATTCGTATCAAATGTACGCGACTGTAAATCTTCCGAGTTTGAAAAACACATTGTAGAACTTTAAAATCAGTCACAACACAGCATAATCCCGTGTATTTTTATAATCACTCTGACTCATTTTACTATACTAGCGATTGTCCTCATTTTAACGACCAATGAGTCACAATTCGTATAAAATTTCAAACCTGTGTATGGTCTTGGAATGCCCCCGCTTTATTAGTGGCTGTGTGCCCCCCATCCCGTTTTGTTGCCCCTCCTCAAAAATGCCTGAATATGAAAAATATCAAAAAACTATGGCGTCATTTTTGACCGATTACGACGCCATTTTCGCAAAATTTTTGCAATTTTCGCCTATTTTAACACATTTAGCGATTTTACATAACATATTTTCACTTAAATTTGGTGTTTTTTTTACTTTTTTCTTTTTTTTTTCGCTTTTTTACTTTTTTCTTTTTTTTCGCTTTTTCTGTTTTTTTTCGTATTTTTTTCTCTTTTTCCTCTGCTTGCCCTTGTGCCGTCCGTATTTTGGAATACCACCCTAATAAAAGCCGCGAGGGAAGTGCATAGGTCTAAAAGCTACAAGGCTGTGATTTATTAATTTTTTAAAAGCACCTTGTATAACACTAGAAAATATATCATAATCGCGTATTTTTTTGCTGTAGAAGTGAGTAGGTTTTATTTTCAGCGCAAAAAGATGTGCGACGTGACCGACAGTGTGGTAATTTTGACGGCCGCCTCCAACGGGGCCGTGGACGAATTGTCCCGAACGCTGATTGGCGAGAACCGGCGAATCAGCGCTGAGGAAAATCAACGTGATCCCCAAATACAGGATAAAAGTGAGCAAATTACTTAAGCTGTCCATAAGTCTGTTTCATAAAGACGATCGATTGTAAATTCTCATTTTACAAATCTCCCCTTACTTTTTGTAAAATACACAATGAAAGTTTTTCGACTTGTAATCCAGGTGGAGTATCTCCGCTCAGTAAAGAAACAGCGCTCTGCGCTGTTTGGTCCGTCGATATTCCCGTCCCGTATAATATCCTCTATCGTGTATTTTACAAAAAGTAGGCGGAGATTTATAAAATGAGAAATTAACGTCTTTATGAAATAGGCATAAGGATTGTATCGCAAAGATCACAAAAACCTGGGTGAAATAGTGGAAACTGTTACCATACCTGTCCTTTACGGAGAAAGAAGGAAGGATTGGTAAAAAAAAGTGTGCTAAAAAAAGTTTCAAGCCCCCCCCCCCCGAGTCCCTTACACTGCCCTAACTCCCCTTACACTTCCTACCAACACTAAAAATTTTAAAATTTGCTTTTTTCCATACATTAAGTTTTTCATATTAAATTGCGTTAATGTGTTTTACAAAACTTAAATATTTTACTCTCAATTTAATTTTTGACCAGTTTGAAAGTATTTTTATAAACATTTAAAAAAGTTTGAAACGATTTTATAAAGTCACATTACATCAAACTTGTGCACGGTCTAAAAATGCCTCCCCCCTACCCAAAATTATGGTGCCATTTTGGACCTATTATGAGGCCATCATCGCAAAATTTTTGCAGTTTTTAGCCTATTCCAATGAATTTTAAGCCATTTTAGACCTTTTTTTACTTAAATTTCGCTTTTTTTTTCTTTTTCTTTTTCTCTCTTTTTTCTCGTTTTTTTCTTTTGTTTTGCCTGCTATCCCTTCCCCGTTTTATTGCCCCCCATTTCAAAAAAGTTGCACCCCTGTGCGACCCCCCATTTCGTAATTGCCCTCCAATAAAACCCCCTGGGGGGGCAATGCACACTTCACAGGTCTGTTACATAATAAATAGTTACTGGGCACTCAAGGTCCACTGGGTTTTACGACTGTTGCTGTTATTGTATTCAGAGTTTCCAACTTTGTATGAATCGGGAATCCAGATCAAGCAGGGACGTAGCGAGATTTGGGGATGGAGGAGGCGGATTTCAGTGCAAAAAATTTTATTTTATCTTGATGCTTTTTAAGATTTTTTAACTTCGTTGGTATGGAAAATCCGGACCTAGTAGTCGAAAACGGTCGGGGTTACACCCTGGAAAATTTGGCTCGGACCAATATGACCAGGATATTATTGGCTGCTTAAAAATGTTGGGCCATCAAAAATCAAAATCGCCTAAAACATTATAAGCCGGTGCTTGCGATTTACGTAGCCAATAAGCTATCGACATAATAGCGTCATTAGTTTTTAATATTGGTCTTTATGGTGTTCTTGTTTTTTCAGAATTTTTCAACTTTATTCGTATCAGAAATCTGGACCAGGTAGGTGAGTGCGTCTGGGGCTACACTCAAAAATCTGACCCGTACTAATATCAGTGGCATATTATTGGCTGCATAAAAATTTTGGGTCAATAAAAATCGCCTCAAACATTCCAGAAGGAGCTTACAATTTACGCAGCCAATAGGCTATCGACTTTATAGCATCATTATTTTTTAAAATTGACCTTTATGTTGTTGTTTTTTCAGGATTTTTCAACTTCATTCGTATCGGTAATCCGGAACAAGTGGCTGAAGACGTTCGGGGCTATACCCTGGAAAATCTGGCCCGGACCAACATGAGCGGGAAGCCCACGCTCAGTCGGGAATGCGGACGGGCGGAAATCCTTCGACTGGAAGCTCAGATCAAGCCGCTTCTGGGCAGTAGCGGTCGGCCGTTTCCGGCGACAGTGCAGAAAGTGGACGGAATGCGGGCGAAAATCAGAAGTCTGCAGCATCTCATGCAGGGGGTGGGTATCGTTTTTTTGCGGTTTAAATTGTTAAAATCGAAGGTTAGTTTTTTATGGATAAGTGTCATTTGACAAAAATTTTAAATACAAAAAAAACTTCCGGACAGAATGTAAAAAGCCGTCCGCAAAATTCGAACTAAGTCAGGAATCTTTGGAGTGAGTATTATAAAAATCTTCCGGCTTGCTGGAAGCTCAGATCAAACCGTTGCTGGGCAGTAGTGGACGGTCGTTCCCGGTGACGGTGCAAAAAGTAGACGAAAAGCGGCCGAAAATCGGATTCTCCAGCATCTCATGCAGGGGGTGGGTACGTGCCATTGAGCCACCAGGACCATGCTGACCTTCGGGAAGCACCCAATGGGCCTACAGGTACCATCTGGTTGCTGGATCTTTTCTCTCATAGAAATGAGTCCAGCTTGGCATGGCTAGAAAAAGGTTGTTGTACGTCGGCCACACATGGCAGTTTTCCATCTAGCAAACCAGTGGACAAATACAACTCTATTTTGTGTGGAGGTTGTACCACTGGCCATGCAGGAACAACTATGCTGCTCATGTACGACGTTAAATAGTAAGATCAATATAATGCGACTTAAAAAATCCTTTAAACGAAGACCTCGCAATGGGTGAACACTGCTTGCAGCGAACACTCTAGCGGTAAAGGTTGGCAATTATCATTATTAATGTTGGACGAAGAGTTTTAATTATGGAGGTGAAATTTTTTCGCTCCTCCTGGCTTGTCTTAGCGCCTGCCCTTAACGCATAATTTGCATAGTTTTAGGTAATTCAACAACAACAAAAAGGGGTACGTACCATGTTTTGTTGGTTTTGTGGTTAAAATTTTTAGAATCAAAGGTTAGAAATTTGATTGAAGTTTAAAATAACAAAAAACTTCCGGGCAGGATATAGGAAGCGGAAGCGTCCGAAAAAAGCACACTAAGTCCTATGAATTCAGTCTGAGATCTTTGAACGGGATAAGAAAATTTGTTCCCGTTGCCGGCGACAGTGCAAAAAGTGGACGGCATGCGAACGAAAATCAGTAGTCTTCAGTATCTCATGCAGGGGGTGGGTACTAAATTTTTTCGTGTTTTGTGATTTAAATTGTGAAAATAAAAGGTTAGCAGTTTAATTGGATTTTGAAATTAAAAAAAATTTCCGGACAGAATTTAGGAACCGTCCGAAAATTGCAGAGTTAGTAATGAATTCAGCCCGGGTTCAGAATCTGAATTAAATGCCAGTAAATAAAGTTTTTAATTATTAAATTTTAATTAAATTCACGAAATATTATATTTTAGTTCATAGCTGAATAGCATAATCAAAACGTGCGGAAGTTCAATAGCGAGCTAATTGTTAATACTGCACACCTTTTTTATATTTAATAAGATAATTTAATACAGCACCCAATTTTACGAAAGTTTCATTATTTTTTTTGCTAATAATTTTACAATTTTATTATTTTTGTCTTTTTCAAAAGAGGTGTGGTAATATTGACAATATTTTTTTTAGCCGAGCAAACAATACCAAAAAGATCTGCAGCTGGAGCTTTTGAAAAAGGCAGACATCATCGCCACCACTCTAAATAGTTGCGGAAGTGCCACTCTGGACCCCATAATTTCGCTCAAAGTAATACAGTACTCTCAAAAAACTATTTTTGAATGCCCTAAAATTTCGGGTATAAGTTTTATTATAAGGATAATGTAAGGTACCTAACGCGATTTATTTTTGAATGCCGCATCAAAGTATTACTCTGGACCCCAGAATTTTGCTTAAATTAATACAGTAACCTAAAAAAAGTGTTTTTGGATGGTTTGAAATTTCTAAAAGTTTTTGAGTATAGGTTTTGTTGTAACGATTATGTAAGGTAACACGATTTGTGAAGGCCGCAAAATTTCAGCTAATAATACGGTACCTACCCTTAATACGTTTATTTTGTTTAAAAAGTTTGGAGTTGTTACAATCATAGATAAACTAGGATAATTAAATAACTAAATTTAGAGACGCGTTCTGTGCGTAGTAGTGGACGAAGCATGTCAGTGCACGGAATTAGACACCCTCATCCCCCTGCGGTTCTCGCCCAAGAAAATGGTACTAGTCGGAGATCCGTGCCAATTGCCTCCCACTGTTTTATCTAAAGTAAGCGACGCAAGGTGGAACGGAAATGACTCTTGTTGTATCTTTTAAATGTTTTTATTTTCTTTTAAATTAGTTGCTTGTGTTTTAATTGTTAGTTGTAAACTCTAAATACTTTCTATATGGGATTTTTTCGTTAATATGTCACTGTAAAATAATTATCTTGTGTGGTTTTCTTGGAACTCAAGAAAATTTGCATTTTTTAAAAAAAATATTTGGATTTTTTCGGCACATTTAAATTTACAAAAAAAGCAGATTAAAAAAACAGGGCTTAATTTTGATCAACTCCAAATAGTGTGTGCCATAGGTCATAGCTCGGCAACTCGATAGATCACTGATAAATGACCAACGGGCCTACGGGTACCACCTGGTTGCTGGATCTTTTCTCTCATAGAAATGAGTCCAATTTGGCATGGCTAGAAAAAGGTTGTTGTACGTCGGCCACACATGGCAGTTTTCCATCTAGCAAACCAGTGGACAAATACAGCTTTATTTTGTGTGGAGTTTGTACCAGTGGCCTTGCAGGAACATTTATGTTGCCCATGTACGACGTTAAATAGTAAGATCAATATCAGGCGACATAAAAAATCCTTTAGACGAAGACCTCGGAATGAGTGAACATTGCATGCAGTGAACACTCTAGCGGTAAAGGTTGCCAACATCGTTATTAATGTTGGACGAAGAGTCTCAACCATGGGGGTGAAATTTTTTTCGCCCCTCCTGGCTTGTCTTAGCGCCTGCCCTTTGCATAATCTGCATAGAGAAGATAAGTTTCAGGTAATGCAACAACATTAACAACAACATCACTGATAAATAAGAAAGCGAATTTTGTGGTGTTCACCCGAAAAAAAACTACGGCCTCCACTAAACGCGTGCTGACTAGGTGCCAAAATAGCACGTTGTTTAGGGTAACTGACTTAATTTCGGCCACCTTTTTTTATTTTTTTAAATAAGTTTTTTCTGGCTTTTTCAATCAAGCCAAAATTGGGCCTAAAAATCAAACAATAGCTATATTTGTTATTCCAGTGCAAAATTTGAATATTTCTGTTACACTTAAAAATCAGTGAAGGTTTAAACTTTTTTTTTTAAAGTGGCCGAAGTTAAGGCGCGTGCCATTTATTTCGGCCACCTACAAAAAACTGGCCATAACTATGGCTTAAACGAACAATAAAAATTTCTAAAGGTTGCAAATTTACCCTTAGGTATTGTTCTTGGTACATATAACTTAATTTTTACCGTTTGCGAACTTTAATAGTTATTAGCAAGACTTTAAATAATTATGTCAAAACCTTAAAAAAACAAGTTTTAATAATTTGTATTTTTTGTTCAATTTTTATTTTTGGCTTAAAAAACGTCAAAACAAAGTCAAACGAGCAAAAATATTCTTTATAAATACGGTAGTACAATGATATTTAAAAACAGCAAAAAACGGCAGGTTCTTTCACCTAAATTTTTAGGTGGCCGAAATTAACGTAATCTTAAAATAAAATGCGCAGTTAGTTAAACGCATTGCAAAATGATTTTGAACAAAATATCAAAACATGAAAATTAACAACTTTAAGCCTTAAATAGAGGATATTTTAAGGTTATATATTGCTTCGTTCTAAATTTGATGCAGTTTAAACACAAATCAAAAATCCTGAAATTTACAAAAAAATTCACTTTTTATATGAAAATGTTGATAATGCAGAATAACTTAAATAAAAAACTTTTGCAAAAACACTTTATTCAACATTCATCCAGTTACTTTTGTGCTAGTTCATTTGTGTTTTGAAAATAAGCCAATTTTCTAACACCCTAAATTGGTGGCCGAAATTAAGGCGTGGCCGAAATTAAGTCAGTTACCCTAAAACTTTTAATAATGTTTTATTTTGGATGTTTTTTCTCAAGATATCTTCTGGGACTCTTTTTTTAAATGGAATAAATTTATATTTAGACAGTTTTATGCATATTTGCTTTAAATAAAAGCTAATAAGGCTTAACCGCTAGTTATGAGTTTTTCTAACCCTTAACTAGAGGTTATTTTCATATTAACTTGTATTTATAACAAATATGCATGTACAATTAATAAAAAAATTAGTTTATGCCATGCAGACAAAGAGTTTAATAAGATTTCTCGGGAAAAAAACCCAGAAATTAAAACATTACCAAGAGTTTTAAACAACGTGCTAAAATAGCACCTAGTCAGCACGCGTTTAGTGGACCGGCCCCAAGGGGTAGCCGAAAATTTTTAAAGTTATTTACCAAAAATTATATTTTTATCGTTTTCATACTACAACAACCTCCCTCCAAATTTTAGGAAGCCTGCTCCTGATAGCTCCAAGTTTTACTTGGATGTCGGCAGTTCGAAAAAATTTGAGGGTAACCCCCCCACCCACTCCAGCCTACCACTCAGTAAACCATTTTGCTCGCTAGAATTAAGGTGTAGCGCACACTATTTGATACTCTACCTTCGTAGAAACTGCCAAAATTCTTGTCCATTTTTTAATTTACAAATTTAATGAAACGAATGAACCGGACAAAACTTAAAAATGTTTAGGCATTTAGAATTTAATATTTTAATTATTTAATTAAAGCAGGATACGCAAGGCCGAGTCCACATCACTGATACGGCAACAACAACAGCATGTATTATAATATTAAATAATAACTGTAACATAACGTAGATTGTCTCCGGTCCGATTCGATCTCTCAAATTTCAATATACGTCAGATATGCTTTCAGTTACTGCACCATGGCCGGAATTTACGAAGTGGGGCTATCCATGGGCTAACTCGGCCCCGGGCTAGCCCCCTGATTAACTACGGTGTATTCCGTGGCCAACTTGGTAGCGCCGGAATATATCGTAATTAATCAGGGGCTAGCCCCGGATTAACTAACACAGAGCTAACCCATGGATTACCCCGCTTCGAGAATTCCGGCCCATAGGACTTAGTTTCTGTCTAGAATCCATATTGTATGATTGTTTATAATACAAAATCAGTACAGTTTTTTGGAATTTCAGGAAGTCACTGGTAAGCTGTCCGGCAGTCTGTTTGTCCGCTGCACGCAGTCCATGGGCCCGTTGGAACAGATGGCCTGTGTGAAGTTCCTGGACACACAGTACCGGATGAACAAGGAAATCTCAGCCTTCCCCAGTCGCCATTTCTACGCGGAGCGCCTGCAGACCGCCGAGTAAGTATGAGGAATTATTGATTTTTTATATAATATCGCTGTTTATATGTTGATTTTCAGTCTATTTATATTATGTTATGTTTTATCATATGTTTTATGTTATAAATCACCGTCGCTATTTCTACAAGGAGCGTTTACAAACCGCGTAAAAAGTGGAGAGTGCTGGAAGAAATTATTGATTTTCTATATATATCAATTTTATTGACTATTAGTCGATTTATTTATAGTAGGTTATGTATTAGGTTCGATTATTGTTGTTTCCAGCCAACCAACATTTTAATCTATGTGAAGCTTGAGTTTTTTGTATTATTCTTACTTTGTTTTTTTTATCGGTGCGTTGATAATTTTTATAATTTTAGGGGTGTTGGAATAGATGCTAAGTACACACTAAATCCGTATTTGGTGTTTGATTTGACCTACGGGAAAGAAGCAAGAGGAAATACAGGGTAAATTTACTAACAGACCTGTGCACGGTCTGAAAATGCCCCCCCCCGTTTTATTGGAGGATTTGCCCCCCCCCCGTTTTATTGCCCCCCCTCCCACCAAAAAATGAAAAAGTACCCTAAAAATATGACGCCATTTTTGACCTATGATGACGCCATCATCGCGAATTTTTTCAGTTTTTAGCCTATTTCAATGTATTTTAAGCCATTTTAGACCTATTTTTACCTTATTTCCGCTTTTTTTGTCCCTTTTTTCCTTTTCCCTTCTTTTTTTCTTTTTTTTCTCCTTTTTTTCTCTTTTTTTCTTTCCCCCTGCTTCCCCCCGTTTTATTTCCCCCCCCCGTTTCAAAAAAGTTGCCCTCCGCGCTTCACCCATTTTGGAATTGCCTCCCCCCCCCCGTTTTAACCCCGCGGGGGCAGTGCACATGTCTGTACTAATTAATAATATTTTTATAACTATGTGACACTTATCTAGTGTGTGTCTGACTCTGACCCGCCTTTCTTCTTGTGTATGTAATATTTTTGAAATAAAACATTACCGATAAAACAAAAAGACTTTCCGCTTAGAATAACACTGATTTAAATTCGGTCAATCGCGAAGTTATGAAATGAACTGCGTATGGGGCTGAATAGATGGCGTGACTATTATCTATCTTGTCATGTGCATTTACTTTTGATAATTTTGCGCCTGGCAAAAACAATAGCCGGTGGCCGAAATCAAGCTGGCTAAATTTAAGTCAGTTACCACCTTTAATAATAGTTTATTTTAGATCTATGCAAAATCTGGAAGAAGTGACATTTATCAAAAGCTTATGCTCCTTCGTTTTGAGCGAAAATGAAAATCTTTCGCCAGTTGAAGTTGGAGTCATCACTTTCTACAAGGATCAAGTCAAAGAGCTGATAGCCGGTTTAAAAACGGAGTATGAAACTATTTAATTGTTAGAAAGCCGGTTTAAAAACGGAGTATGAAACTATTTAATTGTTAGAAAAATAATGGTATATGAAAGCAATTCAGAAAATTTCGTGAGATTATATTTTTCTTTCAATATAACGTTAGAATTGCAGAAAAATAATTAAAAATAAAGTCATGAAGCCATGTCATTTAACTTCACAGATTAAAAATTTAAAAAAAATAAAACATTGTAACTTTGACTTATTAAGGTTATTTCAGAATTACTATAAAGAATTTTTATTAAAGGGGAATTATGCCACTAAAATCAAAATATCAAATTTTTTAATAATTAAAAAAATACTTTGCATTGATATAGTTGAAATAAAAATTGCGTTGTTTCGAAATTTAGTTTGAGGGCTTTGTTAAATTTTTCCAATAAAATTTTTGTTTCAGCAATGCCTAAATCGAATCGAGTTACTTTTAAAGAAATTAGACTATTTTATATGGCAATAAAAATTGTTATAACAAATCCATTCCTTGCAAAGCTAAGAAAAGTTTTTAATATAACTACTATAAATTATTGCATTATTATTGTATTAAAATATCAGTAATAATTAAAATTATAACAATAATAATTTAAAAATTTTAGTAAGCGGGTGGCTGAAATTGAAGTGAACACGGTAGATGGATTTCAAGGTAGAGAGAAAGCTGTGATAATTTTGTCTTGTGTGCGTGGTGGAAGCAACCGAATTGGGTAAGATAGGATTGAAAATAGTGCAATATTTTTTATTCGCAGTGTGGAAAAAATACTTTTTAAGACCCGCCTTGGATATTTTTTGGTTGTTTGTTTAAAGTTTTAATTAAAAATTTAACTTTAAATTTTTATAAGTCAAAAGTCAACTCTATTTTATAAAAAAATGAATAATGGTATTAGTAGTTTGTCTGTTTTTTTATTTCTTAAAAACGAATTAATTATTTAATGTACAATTATTTTATGAGAAAAAATTTTTTTTTAATTTTTAGATTTTTGGACGACAAAAGGCGCTTGACTGTTGCAATAACTAGAGCCAAATTAGGACTTTACGTGGTGGCCCAGTGCAAAACCCTACAGGTATACAAAACAAAACTACTGCTCAGTTTTTATCAATGTTGCGTACAAAGTGCAACGAGACAGAGTGCAACAGTACAACATTGTGAATTGATACTCTGATGTTGCATTACTTATAATTATTTCCCCAAGGCAGATTAAGATTAGAGCAGTGCTGCGAGACAAGTCAGAACCAGAAGGGAGCTTTTTATTTTAAACAATTTCACTTTTATCGTTATAATCGAAAGTACAGGTGGGAAGCTACAGGATTTTTTTTGGGAGGAATATATTCCCAAATTAAAAACTCAATTTTTAGCGTTTTTAGTACTGGGACTCTCCTAATTTTAGAAGGGGCATAGGTAAGAAAGGGGAGGGGACAGGGTGGGGTCCACCTCCCCCCTCGCCTCGGAATTAAAAGAAAATCCAGAGCTTCCCCTCTCCCCAAATGTGTCACTGAAATGTCTGTGCTAAAAATTACGGTAACCGAAGTTACAGTAACCTCTCCGCGTCACTCCAAAGTCAGCGCGGTTTTTTTTAACTAAAAAAACTAAAATTCCTACAAAAGCAGGAACCTCTACACACCCCCTGACCCTGAGTGTAGGGCGAGTTTCGGATCCGTGGTGGTTGTACGCTGGTTTCTGTGCTGTTGAGCTGGAGAGACCAAGTTTTAAGAATAAGAGTTTATTAACTGAATAAGCATCACGAAACCGCGCCTTTTATAGCGGCGGATTTTACAAAAACCAAAAAGGAACTAATAAATAAAAACACTAATAATTAAGCCAAACGGCGACAAATGTCCGAAATTTTTACCCCTGAACCCCATCTGGAATCTGAAATCTGACCCCCCCCCACCTCCCCACTCAAAAAAATTTTAGGTACTTTTTTGTACACAGTTTTCTTCTAAAACGTAAATTTTTAACATAAATTCCTGTTTTTACAATCTTTTTATACCAAAATATCGCTTTTTATTCAATAAAATGTAGTATTATCCTATAAAAAGAACAATTATTTAAGTTACAAGTAGCCCGTGTCAGCCGTACGGCTGACAAATAATTTTTCCCGCATTTTTTTATATTCATTTACTAATATTTTTTTTTCAAAATTCAACCCTTTTATGCCATTCCCGTGACTGTAAGCTTTACAGTGATACCTCAGTTACCCACTCTAATTTTAGTTGGGGAGAAGGGTCTTTCCCTCTTTTGGTGAAAATATGTTGTCCAGCATAAAAATGTCCGTGTTAATTTTTTACTAATTTCAACCACCTTATGATGCTCCCTGAACTATAAGGTTTCCCATAATATCTCATTTATCCTCATTTTTTCTGTGGTTGGGGAGGAAGGTTTTTCCATCTTTGGTAAAAATATGTTGTCCAATATAAAGATGTCCATGTTATTTTTTAAAATTTTAACCCATTTGTATGACATTCTCCAGACTGTAAGCTTTGCAATGATACCTTATTTAGCCCAATTCGTTTTGTGGTTGAGGAGAAGGGTCCTCCCTTTTGGTGAAAATGCGTTGTCCAGCATAAAGATGTCCTTGTTATTTAGTTTTTGAAAAATTCAACCCTTTTATGACATTCCTTGAAATTCAAGCTTTGCAATGATATCTTATTTAGCCCAATTCTTTTTGGGGTTAACGGGGGGGGGGGGTGGGGGGGCCCCCCCCCTGGGGGGGGGGGGCCCCCCCCCCCCCCCGGGGGGGGGCCCCCCCCTGTGTTGGCCCGTTGGGGGGTGTTGGGGTTTTGCCAAATTGGTACGAAATGGTCATTCCATCTTGGTTTTTGCGTTTTTTGGTTTTCCCCTTTTAGGGGCCCCCCGACCCACTGCCCTAGTTTTGGTTAGGAGAAAGGTCATTCCATCTTTTAGTAAAAAAACATTGTCCAGCATAAAGATGTCCATTTTCATTTTTCCGAAAACATGATATTCTGGTTTCACATTGGCGAATTACTCGTACCAATAAGTTTGAGCCAATTTAAAGATAAAAATTGTTTCAACTTTCAAAGTCCATAGGGCCCTGTTTTTGTGAAAATGTGTTGTCCAACCAAAAGATGTCCATGCATTTTTTTTAATTTCATTTAATCCCTTTATGACATTCCCCTGTCTTCAAGCTTTGCAGTGATATCTCATTTAGCCCAATCCTTTTGCTGGTTGGGGAGGAAGGTCGTTCCTCTTTTTAGTGAAAAAAACGTTGTCCAGCATTAAGATGTCCATGTTAATCTTATGTCCATGTTAATCCCTCTGGTGAATACGCGTTGTCCACTATCAAGATGTCCATTAAGTTGTTTCAAAATTTCAACCCCATTACGACATTTCCTGGGGTATGAGCTTTCTAACGATACCTCATTCACCTTAATCCGTTGGGTGGTTAGGGAGGAGTTAGGGAACACACAGACACACACACAAACACACACACACAGACATTACGTCTATTTATATATAGATTATGGTTTAAAACTATTTCGCTCCCGACACTGGACCCCACCTGACCTCCTCTAGATTTCAAATTTTCGCACCGCGGGTCGACCCCTCTAAAAAGTTAGGGTGGAGGGACCCCCCTGGGACCCCCTCCTTAAATTCAAATTGCTATTTTCCCCGGTAACCTCCCCCTACCTAGCTCGCGGGGGGGGCGTGTCGACAGTTTTGAGACTTTTAAGGGGATATAACCACCCAACTTTCCTCCTGCTAACTGGTATTGAAAGCACGTCCAACACCGGTAACGATGCCAAAAAACTTCACGCTAAATTTTTCGTTACCATGACAGAATGACCCAAAATCGTAAAAAAAATACTCGTAACTGTGACTCTTTTTATCTTTTAACTCGTAAAATAGTTAACGTTATAAGTCAGAGCCACGTTGATTTCGTACTGATTGTATTTTTTTGTGTCGTAGTAACGACGGAATTTACTGTTCATCCATTCCGCTGCTTTTCATTCCATTTCGTTTACACCTTTAAGTGGCCCAAAAAACACCAACCAATTTTTATCGTGTTATTACGACATTTAAATTTGATTGATTTTTTTTCTTTCCTTAAATGTACAAATGAATCAAAAATCTCCCATAAAATTTTTACCACCACTGTATTACTCATTCGTTATAAAAGATAACTTATTTATCACCCTGTTTTAATTGCAGGGAAACGATGATTGGAAAGCGTTAATTCAAGATGCCACGCGGCGAAATGTTTTGCATCCTGTATACAAGCCAGCGGACACAGAAAAGGCTTTACAACGCTTAAAACCTTTTCAACCTAAACGAATAATTGATGAAAAACAAGTTGCGGAACCTCAAAACCAAAAACCTGAGGACAAAAACTTAAACAATAAAAGTTGGCGCAAATTAAAATGAAGAATTTTAATCGGCGAAAAACTGCACGAATTACGCCGGTTGGTTATTGGTCAAACCACTTTTGTTTCCATGATTTTGCAACGGGTACACGTCAAAAAATCGCCCGATTGTTATTGCTGTCTATCTTTAGATAGAGGCCGTTTGTTTAGCATCTGGATTGTTAAAAACTTATTCCCAATAAACTTTTGTCTGAGAAACCCAGGACCATGACCAACCTAAAATAACTGCTTGGAAATCCGAGTTACTGAACAATTTACTCAATGCAAAGAACGTTGTTTTTGAAATTTATTCATAAATAAAATACGGAGTGCTTCGGCTAGATTCGGGGCAGTTAATTTTGAAAATTTAGCTGTCAGGACTTAATAATAAATTAAGATGAATTTAATTAAATTAAATTCATTGCAGACTAGTCAATTGATTCTAACCGACAGCTTTCAGAAGAACAGTCATTGGGGAGTGGTTACTTATGAATTTTGTAATGGTTTTGACGCGATTAAGCCGTCGTAGTTTTTTAACGCAAAAGTCACAATTTATTTGAAAATAGTTTGTCTTGAGCTAATGTCATCGTAGAATTACCACAAAACTTACGCACCAATTATTCAAAAAAATTGTGTGAAGAAAGCCGGTTTGGCAGTAAACACTTGGGCCTAACTTTTTTGTACCTATGGACCCGGTTTGTGTTAATAATACATTGACTTAAATAAGTATATTAGTATGCATAGGTGGGCATGGGGGTTGGCAATGAGTTTTTATACCACCGAAAATCCCGATTATAGCCGACACCCCCTTTCCCTAAAATTTGGGAGTACCCCGGACACCACCCTAAAATTTTGGGGGATCCCATATCCCATTACTAAAAACGGGGTATTTGAGGTATACCCCCAAAAAAGTTTTTGGGACCACCCCCCCCTCCCAAATTTCGGGGGTCGGGTGTACCCCTCTTCAAAAAATTCGGGAGGCTGCCCACCTATGTTATTAGTATGTATGAAAGCCAATATAATTGATCTTTTCCACTAACGGTGGAACGATATAGTTAGGATACCTTGTCGGTTTTTGTGTATAACTCGTGCCATACGTGACGGACAGAAGCAAACTATATATCGGGAGAAAGGGTATTTTTTTCTAGTCAGTTCAGTATCCTTAACTTTTTTGGTGGACGATTCCACGTCAAGATATGCTTCGTTGAAAAAAGGCATTTTAAAACAGTTTTTTTCCAATTTAACAGAACCAGAGTAAATATTACGTAATAAAAATTTAACTCAACTTAGATACACCAAATGTACATGCCCCATGGACGTACCCCGGAAGGGTCTAGCGGGTCTAGACCCCCTTTTGGGTCGGCAAAGGGAAAAATTTGGGGTTAGACCCCCACTCTTTTGGGTCGCCAAGGATAAAAATTTGGGGGTTTAGAATGGCCATTTTTTTAAAAATTTTCTCGCGCTTCGCTCCACTCAGCGCTCGATTGATTATATAGTCTCAACTTCCAAATTTGTGTTACTTCGTTTTGTAATCTTGGTATGACCACGCTGTACCCACCCAATTCTTAAAGTTTTAATTGGTCTCCACTTCCAAATTTGTGTTACTTTGTTTTGTAATCTTAATACCACCACGCTTGACCCCCCTTTAGATTGTTATATAGTGGTATTAAAAATTTGAAGGTTAGGAGAAGTAATTTTAAAAACATTTTCTCGCACTTTCCATTGCTCAGCTGTAATTCAATGTGCTGATTTTTATGTTTTTAGGTTTCGGTTTTTAATGTTTTTGAAATCGAAAATTTTAAGATATCAAATTGTTTGTAAAAAATAAAAAAAATTTTCTTTATTTTATGGACTTATTTTTATTGAATAATAGGAAAATAATGAAGTATGTGAGATAAACAAGTCAATAAACACTCCGCGTGAAGCACGTTAATTTTTTTAGCCCTTTTATAACGTTTAGGATTTGGACCCCCCTGGACCCTCCCTTTCGGAAATTTTGTTCAGGGTTGGACCCCCCCTTTCCGAAATCCTGGCTACGCCCATGACATGCCCACAAAAATTTTCAGCGAAATCCCAACTATTGAAGTTTTTTAATTTCGTTTATTGCTAAAATTGTTGAAATAAAAAATAAAAAGAAGTGATAGTAGAGATTTCGTTAAAAACATAAAAACTGGCTCGGAATTTTAGTACAACGGCTGTGTTAAAAGTTGGGAACAAACTAATTTCTATCAAATGACTAAACTTTCATTTATATTTTTTGATTTGACGTCGAGAAACTACATTTTTAAACGTTTGTTTGAAACTAGCTTTTATGAAAGAAACTTAGACGGAGCAGTAGCCGAATGGTTAGGACTTCGGACTCAGATTCCTGGAGCCCTAGGTTCGAGTACCCCTGGCCAATATTTTTAACGTCAAAAAATGTTTTTATTTTATTTTAACTTTTTAATTAAAAAAGTGTTCATTATTCAATACTGTATTCAATCCCGAGTACGTGTTTTGAGGTGATTTTGAGGTAAAAAACGGTATATAGTCAGAATGCTCCCCAAGGGGGGGGGGTCGCAACCCCCTAGTGCATCCCGGGGGGTCGAATTGAAAAACGGAGGTGTGATTCGTCATCAGGACTTCTGAAAACCCCCGAGTACTTGTTTTGGGGAAAATTCGTGAAATTTTTACAACTGTATCGTTCCACCTTAAATTTACAACTTCATAAGAATTTTCTAATAAATTTTTATTCCGTAAAATAGTGTACTGAAGAAAATATATAGTCTGCACCGACGGTATTGAGTACAAACTGGTTCTGTAACCAAATGTGTTCCTCCACTGAGATTAAATGTGTGTAAAATATATACAAATCATAAACATGTGGGTCGAATTCAGGAGATATGCTGACATTCAAAATGTTCAGCTGTTTGGAAGAGTCGAAAAATACGTACTTCTACGTTTTTTACAAATTAAAAAAGAAATTTCAAATTTCCCTCTAGGGGAAAAAATAAATTTTAAGGTTTTAAAGGTAGAACTTCACAGTTTTGAACACTTGGACTACGAGTCGCATATCATCATAAATATTAATTTTTGGCCCATAAAAGTGGGGTGCTATAAAAAGTAGTTAAGACTGTGCTATCCAGTGGTTATAAAAACATCACCGAAAAGTTTGTCCAGTTCGCAAAAGATGTCCATGGATTCTACCTCTGAAAATCACAATGAGGCCTTTTAAAAAAAATTGATAGGTTTTTTTGGGCGAAATTTTACAATAAATTAGAATAATATATGGGGCAACTTTTAAAGGTGGTCTGGGTTCAAAAAGACTTTAGGATTTTTTTTAAATTGCAAAAAAGATTTTTTTACAAAAATATAAATTTAAAAAATCCTGAAGTCTTTTTTTTTAATCGTTTATAATCAAAAAAATGGTAAAAGCCTGTATCTAACTATTTCCAAACTTTCGTTTAAAAATAACGAATCAATTTTTTTATTTTTCGTTTAATTTTTTTTTTTTTAATGACGCCGAGAAACTACATTTTGAACCATTCCTTTAAAAGTTGCTTTTTCGATTGAAAATCTCTAGCTGACCCCAGTAGCCGAGTGGTTCGTACGTCGCGCTCGGACCCCTGGGTTCGAGTAGTCGCTCGACCATGTTTTTAACGATTGCTGTATGAGGCATAAAATTTTCGGCCTGCAAAATGCGGAGGGAAAATTAGAGTATAGGATTTACAAAAACACACCTTCTTGTTTTACTATTGAAGCACAAACTTTTTATTGCCGATTAAACTATTCCTGTTTTATTTCTTTACATTTGAATGTTCTAATTTTTTATTGTTCTTTAGGAACGGGGTTGTTGAAAACTTTTTCTTCAACCCCAACGTGGCTGATAAAACGTATATGCTGACCTGGAGGTACTATCGACTTAATCCTTATCACAATCAAACCGATGCCGCCGACGTAGAGTCACTTTATTATCTAGCTCTCCAAGCCCTTGCTGTAAGTCGTTACGCATATTTTTACTTACACCCGATTGGCAGTGGATAGTGGATAGTTAACGCGCGCGTTTACATCATTACACCGTCATTGTTGCTGCGGTGTAAACTGTGTGCGCTGTGCGTCACCTATCAGCTGCCACTCTGGTGTGAACCGGGCCTAAAGAATCGCACAGAATTTGGATACTGTGGAGTTTAATTGCATGAGCATGGGTTGCATGTATAGGTCTTAGTTTGGAGTATAATGGAGTTAGTAGCTTCAGTATTTCTTCTTCTGCGGCTTTCCACCCTGAATACCAAGTGATTCAACATTTTCAAACGCACTTCTCCAGACTTCAATCTTACTTTCTTGAGATTGAAAGTTTTAAAAATGCTCAAAGAAATCCATTGGAATAAAAGTTTTACTGACCATACCTCTCCAAATCGCATTTGGTTTATCTGCACATCTAAACTTTTTACTATTAAAAGCTGTGGTCAAATTGAATTTGCTTATACGGTTCTGATTCCATTTCATCCAAAGGTGTTTAGGTGTTGCGTGCAAATCAGTAAAAATTAGTCCCATACGTCTTTTTTCTGCTTATGATATTTACAAAAACCTCCTCCAGTCCAGTTTGCAAACGCACCCCTGTTTCCGTTATTTGCTTACTAGTTCTAGCCAGTTCCTTTAATA